>JACSYO010001494.1:1850000-1959150 GCA_016806645.1 Ophiodon elongatus
GGTCCTTCAACACCCGGCTCAGAAAGAAAAGCCTTCAAGGTTTGATCATTGATGAAAAGCAAAAAAAACGAAAAAAAAGGTGGAAAGGAAAGAGGACTGTGTTGGAGGCCTGGGGTCCAACTTCAGACGGAGAGAACTTGCCATTCCTCTCGGTTCCGGGGCTGATCCAGGTGCATTTGCACATGGCGGTGTCACGTCTTGGCCCGGTCTATACTGCTGATTGATTATGCTGACCCGGAGTAGGAGGAGAGTGTGAATGCAGGAAAAGGTCAGGAGCTGGATTCAAACCTCCAATGGTGCGATGCGTGCAGCGTTTTTTAAAGTAACGAAGTTGCTGCGCACAGACCGTAACATCTTAACCCCCATTATCTCCTCCTCGTCTCCTTATAAGGACCAGCAGACTCCCCGCTGTTCAGACGCACTGTGTGCACAGGAAGTCAGTAAGTGGCCTCGTTATACGTGTAACTTAAACCGCTTTACATCTCTAGGTGGGTTCCTCAGTGACATTATTCAAGGCACAGTTGGGTCTCCAGGTGTGAACAGGACTTTTAATAGCGTGTCCTGGTTTCAAGAGTAGACGATAGGAGGGATTATGAACCGTTGAGTCAGAGGGCGTTTGGAGAAATCACACCAAAAATAAAAGGAGATAAAGAGGTCAGGTGATGTGCAGCCACAAGCGTTCAGAGCCACGTTACACCTGGCGTTGAAATGCGCCTCGTATCCAGATTGTATCGCCTAATGATTTGTCTTCAACACCTGCTGGTAATGTGTCTCCAGTGTGGTCTGGTTTGGAACGTGTCATGGAGACGAGCCAAGCCGAAGCCCTCGGCGCCGTTCATCCCCTTTCTGAGACCAAATGACGTTTCAGTACAACTAAACTGCACTCTTGATTGTGTTTTCTCAGGAAACGTATTTTCTCCCGGATTACAGCCACAGTTGAGTAAACGGTTGGTGGTTAACTAAAAACTTCACAACAAACCTAATTGGTTATGTTTTGAGGCTTAAAACTCTCGGCTTAAAATGACTCCCAAAAAAAAAAAAGAGAGGCTGCTTTCCCCCGGGACACAACCAGCAGCCTCCTGCGTGAAGGCCCTGAGCTGACTCTGACCTCCTCCTAGTTTCCCACTGAAAAAAAACTAAAAACTGCATGAACTGTGCCAGAACACAGTTTTTGAAAAGATATGGTCATAAACTAAAACATAGTAGTTGCTATACAACTTAATAGAGCTTTAAGTTTTTCTTCTGCCAAAACAACAACAAAAACCCCTCTTTACTGCATGCTCTCTCTCTCTCTCTCTCTCGCTCTCTCTCGCAACGACAACAAGAACGACCACGACACGTCCTCTCACACTGTCCAATCGGAAGCCAGCAGTGCCTCTCAATTCCCTGCGATAGGTAGTTGACAGCTGACTGACGGGCTCTACAGGCTTGAAGCATAAAACATGTTCACTGACATCCTGTAAATTCCACAAACTGAAAATTACTTTTTCAACATTAGCTCAATATTTCAACAGTTTCACAGGAACATGTTGCAGTATAAAACATAAAAACTCACTATGAACGACCACGTGAGTTTATTGTTATGTTCTACGTTGTTGTGCTGTAACCTACAGAAGAGTCAACGCTGTCAAAAGGCCGGTTATCGAAGGACATGGACAAAAGATGTGTGGCTGTGCATGATTTGTGAAAAAAGCACATTAATCCAGGTAATTATTCAGAATCTGCGTTTTCACATGAAGCGACTGATAGTCTGGCTTGATCTGTCTCAGTGCAACACACCTCGGCTCCAACAAAGATGGCGTGCATTATTATTATTAGCGGATCAGAGCGAAGAGCTGCTTTCTGGGATGCTTCTGAAACGCACTGCGGCTTGTCTGATAGAATCATAATCCGTCTACACATTTGTTCTATGTTCGAGCAAACAGCTCGGCTTTTTTTTCTTTTCTTCTGATCATACAGCTCTGGAAGCCTCCAAAGTTGGGTTTAAAGAAGTGTTAGAGCTGGATTTGCCAAGTCCCCATTAAATCACAAGCAGAGTGTGTATATGTTGTTTCACCACTTTTGTTTGCAAAGGGGGGCTTCGGCAGCTCTTCCATACGGACCGGATTGCCAAGAGTTTGTGTTCTGGAGGTGGAGCACATTTCAAGCACGTTTCATTGTACAGAGCATCGCACAGAAAACACTGGAAAACTTGCCCGGCGTGTCTTTCGCTCGGACAGGCGGATGCTTCTTCTGAAACATACATGTGAAGGGGGGCTTGTTACGGACAAAAGGTCGCGGGTCAAAAGTTTCACTAACTAAGTTGTGACTAACGATCGATGTTTCCCTCCATCGGTTCAATCAGAGGTCTGGTCAGGCTGCCTGGGTGAGACAACTTTTGTTTTCTATACTTGCAAGACAACTGTGCAATTCTTGATGCCTTGCTGTTTTCTTTAAGTTCCAGACAAACACAGGTCTGACCGGCCAAGTGTGTTGCCATGACGGTAGCCAGCCTATGCTCTCTTTTACTATTTCATTTTTTTTTGTTTGTGCCATGCTTAACAGGTCTGGTTTGCAGATGGAGGGAGCCGATCCCAGAGCACAATGTTGCTTCAAATGCCAGGGCTATTATGTTCCAGGTCCAAAACAGATAAGTAGAACAAATTGCCTCTCATCCAAGGTAATGGTTCATAATTATTTGCTCAGATAAGAAGGGTTTCTGGGTGCAGGTGAAAGAAATAAATAAAAAAAGGCATTGGATTGCTCTCCTGCTTGCGTGGCAATTGGGCCATTGATCTGTCCAGATATAATCTCACTGGATAGAGGTGAAAGCGACTACGCAGTCACAAGTTTTCTTCTGGCTCATTTTGAGATCAAACTTTCAGAAACTTTGCGAGGAGCTCCTAATGATAAGGATCACCTGCAGTGTTCTTTATACCGATGTATATCGGCTGGACGGCGCAAGGACAGAGTTATGAGAGGGGCTCAGGAAGGTATTCCCTCAGGGCCCCCGGCTGAGGCTCTGCAGAAGGCACTTTGAAAGCTTGTGGGCAGCTATGCTCAAGTGCCCACCAGCTGCAGCCTTCGCTTGACTCCATGTTGCCGTTTGCTCCGTCCTCCCATAAGCAGAGCATGTAGCGACCGAGCATGTAGCGACCGAGCATGTAGCGACCGAGCATGTAGCGACCGAGCATGTAGCGACCGAGCATGTAGCGACCGAGCGACCGAGCATGTAGCGACCCAGCGACCGAGCATGTAGCGACCGAGCGACCGAGCATGTAGCGACCGAGCATGTAGCGACCGAGCATGTCACGACCGAGCAACCGAGCATGTAGCGACCGAGCGACCGAGCATGTCGCGACCGAGCATGTCACGACCGAGCGTGTAGCGACCGAGCGACCGAGCATGTAGCGACCGAGCGACCGAGCATGTAGCGACCGAGCATGTAGCGACCGAGCTGTGTGTGTGTTCTGGTCAACCAGTGAACGCTCTACCTAGCTTCACCAAATTTAGATTCATGCATTTCTGTACATAATACATAAAAAAATACAGCAAGATGCACCATTTGCCATGATGAAATGCACCACAGCAGCGACACGAGTGACCTCTTCAAACATTTAAAACAACACACCTGTAAAAGTAATAAGTAGGCTTATTGTTTAAATCATACATACACATACATACAAATTGTACTCTATTTGATTTCGTCATTAATTTGTGAGGAATGACCGTTACGTGATTTGAGTGTAAAGATAATTTTGAAATGATATCGTCATTTTTTAAGTTGGAACAAAAAGTATAGGTATTGTATCAAATTAAAAAAGTCTGGTTTCTCCCGTTCCCAATTTGCTTCCGTAAGCTTCAGAACCCCTCTACTTTTTGCCTTTCTTTTAATCCCATCCCAATTCCTATAATGCACAGCCCAGTTAAGAAAACCACAAAGGACTCTCTGAGCTGGCGGATGACAGACAGCCGCGGGGGCCACTCCATTACAAACAAACAAATCAACGGCTCCAGGAAACAGCGTTCTACTGGATATCTCCTCCGTGCCAGTCGCCTCCCGGCTCCAACCCTCACGCAAATCAAATGTGTAATCACATTCACAAGAGACGTGGGGGGGGGGGGGGGGGGAGGGCAGACGTGGAATAGAGATGACCCGCTCTATGCAGAGAGGACAGCGCAATCGTTTTCTGTCTTTGTTTGGCCTCCCCCACCACGTCCTCCACCCAAAGCCTCTCTCCACTGTGCTCTCGTTTTCAATCAGCTCGATTAGTGTTTCAAGGAAAATGGCGTTTGGCGCACTGTTTGATTGAGTGGACGTGTATTCCTCGAGCTCCACCTCCCGAGTCGCTGCTGCGTGTCACCACCTGTTAGCCAGCCACTACAGAAACAAAAACAAAAAAACCTTCACAACAGACCCGTTCCATGATTGTGTTGGTCTAAATGATAGGCGTCCTCTTTTTACGCCAGTTGCCTCGCTGAGGGCAACCGTTGCCTCATGTCATTCTTATTATTACGCTAATGTGGCTAACCGCCCCCGTAGATACATCAGCCTGAGGGGAGGAGCAGGTTGCACCGTGTGCTGCTGTCTCATGTCTATTGATGGCTGGGCACATCATGATAATGGCCGACAACGATTGCATTAAACGCCACGGTTCATTTAGCACATAAATAAGTGACCTTATCTCCACTGTAAACTGTAATGGGATCTTCAGGACTGTGTACATTGTGCAGACTGCCACAGTGGGAATGGAACCTGAGTTCCAGCAGTGGTATGGCCACATATTATTCTTTATACTATAAAAGGGCATGACGTATCCGTGTGGAAGACGTATTCAGACCTTTTACTTTGGCAAAAGTAGCAAAAATACTCTGCTACTGACTTAAAAATCACAAGTCAAATACAGCTATAAAAGTATTAGCATAAAAATAAACTTAAAATACTGAAAGTAAAAGTACTCATTATGGCCCATTTCAGATTCATATATATCATATCACTGAATTATGATTAGTTAAACGTTAATGTGGAAATCTGAGGATAGTTGCAACGACTTTATTTACTGCTGGGTAGCTTAACCTATAATAATACCTCATGTATTAGTTAATCTAAACATTGTATTAAAGTGGTATACACAATATAATGGCATGTAGAATAATGACACCATTGGCGTTTAGATTGGTTCCGTCTTCTACCGGGTCGTGATCTCCGGGCTAAACGAAGGCTCCATTCACAGCACAAGTGCTGAAGATAGTACCTTTACTTATGAAGGTGGTGACATGGTAACATGGAGGCTCGGTAGTCTCAACCGAGGTAGCCGCCCCAGGAAGAGTGCAGGGCTTTGAGGCAAATTTAACATCATGGTCTATCACATGATGCCATTGGGCCCATTAAAAACTTATATTGGGAAAAAGACCTGTGTAATTCAGAGGATGATTTTTGTTTGTGTGGGTGAATAAACGTCCTAGTACAAACACTTGAATAGCCCCTTGTTAAATCATTAGGTATTTGCCTTACTCAGTTCATGTGGATGAGCCCGAGAGGCTGGGCCGCGAGCTGGAGAGCAGGCAGCCACTGCTCGTGCGATTGCTCCATGGGCCCCATGGATGCAGAAGATCATCAAAAGATCCTGGTCATTTAATACTCTGAGACAGCTTTCATATGAATGAACGAGGTACCATCTCCAATGCAAAATTTCACTTCAGTACAGCACGCGAGTACATATACTCATATACTCCTGCTATGTACGGCCCAGAGGTATCAACAGAAAGCGCCGATGGATGGGAGCAGGACTTGTACTCGATCTAGTTAACATCTGCGATACGTCAGCTCGTGTCTGCCCAACTTCACGGTAACTACCGGCATCTCTGGATAAAAGCAGCGCTGTCCAAACGGCACGAGCTTCAAAGGTGAACATCTTACAAGCGGATGAGTTGGATACGGTGGAAAACAGCTCGAGCGATTCCACTCATCGCAGCCATTAAGTATTCATCCCTTATTTCCAGCCCTTTTAAATCACAAGCGCCAGTGAAATGTGTGGAGACAGCAGCTCGCCCAGCTCAATTATTCAAAACACGCCAACTGTATTGTGGCTAACCGAGGGCTCGAACATGATTATGCACATATATTTCCTTTGTACTCTGCGTTGCCAACCTTCAATCATGATCAGTATAATTGTCCTTTCTTTTTTGTCTCTTGCACATATATACGTGCGTGACTTTAACTAGGACTATTACGGGGTCAGGGAGAAGGCTGCAAAGACCTGGCGTCCCCTTTAATTGCATTGCTCCGTAGATCATCTCTTTAATGTGTGCATGTTATATACATTTTTAATTAAAATCGCTCTGGTTTTGGGGATTTAGCATCTGTTAAAATGAACGCAATAATAATCATTTTAGGTGGCAGAGAAAACCAATTTTGTTAATTTTGTATAGTCATGGTGTTTTAACGGAGTAGTAATCTTGGTTGCTCGGAGAATATATATTGCAAATGCTCTAATTAAATATAAGAGTTAATAGATCCATATTTAGGACAAGTATGCAAATCTGACTTAATAGTAAAGATTATGTTTGAAGACAAGACGACAAAAGTGAGGTGAAAATAGAACCAAAGACGAAAACCTGGCAGGGACGAAGACATTTCTTGCTGAAAACTATTTTCCCCCTCCGAGTCACTTTACATTACAGCTCAAGGTAATAGTGGGGTAATAGTTTGAAAATAAAGAGTTTTTACCAAAGTAATAAGCAGTTGATAGCATTGTATTAACAATGGGTAAATCTGGGTAAAATAGGACTGAACTTTACATTAGTAGTAATAAGGGGCCAAAACCACATTTCAAGGGCCAGCGTGTAGCATTTAGGGGGATCTATTGGCTGAAATGGAATATAATATTTAGAAATACGTTTTCAGTCGTGTATGTATAATGAGCCCCTTCATATCTAGAGCGGGTCCGTTTCACGGAGTCCACCATGCTGCACCGCCATGTTTCTACAGTGGCCCGGAACAGACAAACTAAACACTGGTTCTAGTAAAACCTTACCTGAAGGCCACCGCAGTTCTCCAACACGCTTGTGGCGAATCAGTCGTGGTAGTTTCTGTGTCATGGCTGCAAACTGCTAAAAGTCTAACACTGCATAGATCTTAGTGTGCAAACATTTCTTATCAGTTTGGATTCTTTCCATACTTCCAGCACCGGAGCAATGATTAAGGTGGGTGGAGCAGTTATTGCTTTGGTAATTACATGGTATTACTTAATTATTACCTGTTTATTATCAAAACTAATACCCATTTTATCATGTTTTTTACCAAAGTTGAATGTAAAGTGCTACCAAGCTTCGAGGCAAAACATGTCATCTTTCTTAATCGATCAAGGGACCCTGTGATATATATAATATATATATTTTTTTTTTACCTGAAATGATTACCTAGTAATGCCTCAACCACTGATCATCTCTCCACTACATTCACAGCAACTCCCTTCTCTTACCAGTCAATACAGTATATTTCACTTTTTTTCCAATTTCATCCAGCACTCCAGTCATCTGGTCTCAGACTTGTGGCTCATGATAGGAAAATAAAAACACATTTAAGGAAATAAATAGACTCCTCTGTCTCCCTCCATTTCACCATCACCTCAGGAGATAAGACGACAGAAATGGTTTTCTCATCTTCCAAGGTATGAAAATGAACGATGCGCGGGCATATGGAAGATTTGAAGGCAGGGCCCTACAAGATGTCTCAGACTACTGGCTCAGTAAACTATATTCAGCCCTTTGCCTGAGAAAACTTTAGGAAAAGTTATACGGTGTGTATATTTGCACCTGGCAGGTATTTGGCTATTTACACCCGGCCAAGTTTATTATGCTACTTAATTTAGCAATAGTTAGATAGCCGAGAGGCCTTTTGAGAGAAGTCACAAGACTATGAAGAGCGACAAAGCTAGATAGTAGATTGTGCTGGATGAATGAGTCAAACTTCAATTTTCACCCAAGGGACTGGGGTTCAAGTCCCGTGAAAAGGCAATTTTCACAGCTTGGTTGACTTTATTATTTTTCTTATTATTATTTTCAGTTTTCAGTTGCAGTTTGGTTCGGTTTGGGCAACAAGGTTAAGTTTAGGAAAATATCCACAGCCTGGGCTCCCATTACACATATCTGAAGTGTGACTGGGTCGGGTGCAGATAGCATTCTTGGCTATGGACACCTGGGTGCTTGTCTCTGCCATGCTACATACACCCGGGAGTACACAAACACATTGGCTATTCCACCCGGGTGCAAGAAGTATTGTTGGCTCCTGAAGCTTGGTGCTAATAGCATCTGCCAAAGTAATATATCAATCTCAATCGCACATCAGAAAACACGCCATACTGCCTCATTATTCTGCTATTACAATTGGAGGATGGCTTATAGTTGCCAAAGTAGTAACCCATAATGCAACAGCGCCGAAAAACAGTGACTTGGATAAAAAAGTTGCCCAGAAAGTAACGCATGCGTTCTTCATCAAGTTCAACGTGAACTAGTATGAGAAAGTATGAGAAGATTGAGAAAGTTTGTTGAAAAATGAAATTCCCCTGCAACGGGGGGAGCGCGATACCTTCGTTCTTACCTTCCTCCCACCCCTGGGGGCTTCCTGCCTTCTTCTCGCTTTTCTCGTTCCTCTCCTCCCGCAGGTCCCCGGCAGCCACTATGCTCCAGGTGAACTCTGGGATACCCTCCAGCTGCTGGTCACATGTTCTGCTGCTGCCAGGGCATCGGTGATCTGGAAGAAACCAGAGGCATTTATATTATGGAAATGCCTGAAATGTGCACAGAGATTTAATTCCTCAGCAATCGTAAAAAAAGTTTTTCGCAGAAAGACACGTTTCAATGTCCAAAAGTGAATCTTGAAGCCCACCTCATAGAATCTTACTAATCACAAACTCATTGTGGAAAAGAAAACGAGATGAAAGATGACTGGAAATGTAAAACGCAACACAAGCATTTCAAGAATACTACAATAATGAATACATAAACTGCCGGGGGAGAAGAAGGTGTTTGGTTGAATAAACAAAACGTTGGATCTGTTTTTGAACGAAAGTCCGCAGCTTCAACAAACGAGGCTCTTGCTTCTTTAACTACAGTCGGAACAGACTTTTTCCAAACTGTCGCAGGAGCTTCTAAATATTCCGCTTCGTTCCACGATTTGACTAAAACTTTCAAAAGATCAGAAGGAAGAGGTAAGGACAGGCTCAGGGAGGAAGAATCTCGTCACTTTTTTTTTTTCAGATTCAATGGCCTCATCCTTTTTGATTGCACAACATCCCCTTTGTGTCAGCACACAAAGCAAGAAATTAACAGCTTTAATGGGAGAACCACCCTGGAGGGCGGGAGGGGGGATGTTATACAAACGCTGTGGCCATTTACATATTGCTGCCCAAAACTTGGGCTGGCTGTGGTAGAAGTTAAGGTATTTTATTATCTCTCTCTCTCTCTCTCTCTCTCTCTCTCTCTCTCTCACTCAACCAGCAGGCATGATAACCAATCACACCCGCAATCAAAGGTAGTTTTAACACCCTGCTGTCATTTTATCCACCCATGTGTGTCGGTGTTATGGGCTGTACGGTTATATACATCTGTCTCTCATCCGTCCTTCCCTCCCCGTGGACGTACCTCATGTAGACTCGTCCCTGTGGTAAATCGCTGTTTGAGGAGTCTTGGTCACTTTCAAATGTGTCCTCGTGCTATTGGCTCTGGAGGAGAGGAACTAAAGTGTTGAGTTATCGACCACATCTAGAATAAAGTGGTCCATTATCCGGTCTGGGTTGTAAACAGGGTGGAGGACTTGATTCACACGTGTACTGTGACCAATACGTCAACAGAGAGCACATTAAAGCTATGAAGATACAAACATGTACGTGTAATAATGCTATGCTGCATTAGGCTGATATTTGGTAAAAAAAAATAGATAAAAGAAAAGCTCACAATGATTAACATAATCGTTTTTTTGCACAGTTTTGTGGTTTTGTTCAGCAAATCTGTGCACCAGAAAGGTGACAGTGAGACGAACGTGTCGCAGCTTGACTACGACTAATCATGTTACGGCTCATAAAAGAACCCCACACACCATTCTTTCATTTCCCGGGTTTGGTAGAGCTGCCTTAACATACCACACATATAACATATGGAAGTAATACCAATCTGACATGGCAGTATGGTTGAGGATGCTTGATGTGGCGGCATGGGATACATGTAAACATAGTAAATAACAGCAGAAGCCCAAGAGTTTTGATTACCATGGCAACAGTATAGTTGCAAGAGTACAAAAGAAAAAAGGTAACAGTAAATAGTTTTTCCAGGATAAATATTCCCTGTATGAAATTATGACATATTTTCGTTAAAAAGGCGGGCACATTCATGTATGCACATGGATGTGTACAGTACCTTCTGAACCCCCAAAGAAACAGTAACTCGACAACCCCTTTCTCTGAAATGTTTGGTTCCCAAACAACAAAACTGAATTCTCAATTATGTTTAGAGGGAAATGTGTTTTCTCTTTGAGCCCAGGCTGAATCTGAATCTGCAGCCCACAGGGTTCCTGATGGCTACTTCTACCAATGTTCTAGACTAACCATACAGTGCATACACATGGTATTTTGCCCAAACAACCAAAGTCTGCTGTTTTTCTTTTATTAAGCTGGAAGAGTAACCGGATAATCAGACGATATTGCCAACTTTTGCTCGCTTCACGAGCGGACATTAAGACCAGCAGAACTATTCCAATCACTGAAAGAAATCAGAGAGGTGCTTGTACTGGCTTGTCCACAAAAGAACTGTGAAAAGACTGAAAGTGAAAAACATTAAAATGAGCAATCGTGTCTATCCACAACTGGGGAAACCCACTCTCTCAGCGTTTGCTTGTGCCGGTCTCTAAGAAATCAGAAGCAATTTCCCGTATTGATTTCAGAGGTAGAGCACTCACTTTCAACGGTTTGTAAAAGTTTCGTTTTTAAATTTCTGTTCAGCCCGTGTAACCCTGACACCACACTTCTCACCGCAAAGGCCTGCTCTACCTCGGTGTTAACGGTGCTGCTGTTCTCCGGAGGAAAGACGTTCCCATAGACCGCGTACCAGCGTCACACAGGGCGGCTGCGATTGAACCCATGTTTGGGTTTCAGCATACATTAATAAACTAATGTTACAATAGTGCTTCTCAAGTCTGTACAGGTCTGCATAAAATATTTATTTTTGCCGATATTATGTAAGAGCCAAATATAGATAGGAAAAGGAGAGCAAGGCAGAGGGGATGACATGCAGCAAAGGGGGCAGATTTGAACAATTTTAGTTTAGTTCCGCACAGTATTATGTTTGATATTTTGATGCGATGTGCCTTCAAACTTCAAATTATGATATGGAAGCTTTTGGCTGTAACTCCACTGGCAAGGAGGGTAAAAATAAAAATGCAAACTGCCAATGGCATAAAACTATATCTACACCAGAAAGCAACCTTGACAGAAACTAAAGTCAATAATGCCCTATTCTATAACAAACCCTCCACCAGCAATGCACACAAAAGGTTATATGGTCCTATGCTGTCTGCCGGCCTCGTAAGTCATACGTCTCTCTGTGGAGTGCACAGCGTGGGGATGAAGCTTGGAGTTTGACTCTCGTTTTAGCAACTTTATTTCTTTATCATTTTTTGTATTGTTGACTACATGCACATGCAGTACTTCGCTTGAAAAGTAAAGTTTCTGTCCAATATTCTATTCTGCTCTACTGTATATTCAGCATCCCATAAGCACTATCAAATACCCCTCACCAATAATAGAGGTCCCCTTAATCTCCTTAAATATTATCATCTGCAGTACTTAACATACATTATGAGACTTTGAACACAGTTTGGACAAGTTATCAGTGAATTGAGACGTAGGACCGGCTCCTTAAAAAGGAGCTTTACCTAATGAGGTGGCATCAAGGCCGCGTAATGCTTCTCCTTAAATTACATGGCTGTCCACTTGAGGAGGCAGCTGCCTTCAGAAGGAATCATTGGGGAAGTCGTTCCCAGCCACTTAGTGCCAGTAGGGGTAATGGTTTCTATGCTTAAAACTTGTCATTTGGCAAAAAACATCAATTCCTGCAGCCCATTGCCACTGGGGACCTTGAAGGCTGATGAGATGTGGAGAAATTGAGAGGTTCAAGGTTGTGGTGAAAGCTCATTTCCTTCACTTCAATAAATGTCCGCGTGGCATGGGTGGAATGATGCAGTGTGTTCATTAGAACCTGAGCAACGGCTTTAAAGTTGCTCTGAGCAGCACATATTGGGGGAGGTGGGGGAGTTGTTTTTATCCGTGCAGTTAAATCGCACGTCAATATACACGTTTCTTTTTGGTTTTAGATATTTTTTATCGTGAGTACTTTTCTTTTTCGGAAAACGAGAATCTTTCTTAACTTTCCGCACCACGAATATTGGCATCAACCAATCACATTGAGGGGAACGGACAAATTCAAAATCTACAACCATATTGCAAATTGTATTACTCCTTTCAACCCTGGCAAAGGCAGCGCAGACCTGATCCACTCCTCCTGTTCTTACCTTCACAATACAAGCCCGAGACATGTACACTGCTTAACTGTTTACAAGAAGAGAAGTCACATTTACTCAATCATTTCGCTCAAAGGAAACTAGATACAATAGCTTACAGTAGCTTAGGCTACACAACAACATACCTGAGACAGACTGCCAGACGCTGCTCATGGTCAATACAACACAAACTCATGGGAAGGTGAATAAATAGCACAACATTTCCCGACATTGTGTCATCACTATGCATTTTTGTTTGTCTTTTGCGCGCCACTTTCTTTTTGTCATTTATCCGCCACAACGGCTTTTTGTGTGTCTCAATTAGGGTTTAGGCAACAAAACCACTTAGGTTAGATTTAGGAACGGAATCATGGTTGGGCTTAAAATCACTACATCAACTAGTAAAACTTAAAAACAACAACACCACCACTTTGGGGCAACATCCGGCCAGGGCGTAAATCCTGTTTGTGTGACCCATCCAGCTCTCCATCCGCCCCCCTTGAGAGATGTCTAGCATGTTATACCATGTCACCTGTTGAGGGCGTATCATGGTAACTTTGCACTCAGTAAAAGACTACATGGTGGACTAATGACACGCCCCAAAAGCGAGAAAAGGCGTTCTCATAGCACGCTCAATGACCATTTGGTGAGAGCGCGCTGGTGAACGGGATCCCCAGTCGTTGGTCCTCTGCCTGAGAGGATCTATTAGAAGCTTTCACAGAACAAGTGCTGCAATTGATGCGGGTGTGACTTGTTTTGATGCACGCAGTATTCCACCATTTTCGTGCCGCGTATTAACCGCGGCGTGTAATGGCCCTAACGTCTGATGTTCAAACAGCTTTTAACAACGCGTCACTCTCTCAGCATACGGATCACAGAGGCTTTCAGTAACCTCCGTCTTGTGCGTCGTTTCGTAATCTGTGACCAAAATAGAATGTTTAGAAAATATGCACGTCACATGCATACTTGACACACTCACGGAAACTAACGTGGACATAAGTTTCAGAGCTGTCTCCTCACATTTTTCCACCCTTCATATATCATGCCAGCGTTCACGCATGCAGAATCGCAGTTGGCACGGCGACGAGCAAAGCTCTTCTGTGTGCCGCCAAACGGTGATGAGAGACATGATTCAAGATCTGGGCCTGTCATCCAGTTCCGCCCACCTTATGCATGTGCAAAGTGACTAAGAACTGATGACTTGCCAAATGACCAGGCGGGGAGACTGCTTTTTATTGCCCGTTCCTTCACCATCACATCTTTGATTTCTTTCAAAACCATAATGCCCTCTGAATATGTCATCATATCCTCCTCTTTTTGTTTTACATCACTGAGCACGGGGGTTGGTTTACCTTTTGATAACACCATTGCACATTTTAATCAAAGCGACTCGAGGAGCTACTGAAGAGGAAGGTAGGCTTACCTTAGAAAGAAAGAAATATATATTTCCCACACACGGTTCGAGTTAATTAGGAGCGGGTCATGACAAACACTCTCCCATTACCCGAAAGTTTGTTTTAATATTTGATTTGTCCTCAAGCACAGAGTAATTGCTGCTCGAGATATTACAGTTTCACATTGAACACCTGGTTCAATTTCAGAGATAAGAATTTATGTGTGCCTATTTTAGAAAACCTACCCGGGGCATGAAGAATTGAATATTGATGTACTTTTGCTGCTAATATTATAATAATATTATAATAGGGCTGTAATAGGACGCATGGTATATTGGGGTAAAGTTAAATTAATTAGCTTTTCGGCGTTTTAACTTTTTGAATAATTAGATGAACAATGTCATAATGATTCAAAAGCCCTGATAGCCTATTTGAATTGAATTTACTTCATTTCGAACTCTTGTAACAATTGTTTTATTTTTTTATTTAATCATCCATCTGTGTATTTTAGGCGATTTAACGTCAGTCAAAAGCATGATGCAAATGTTTGTACTGGTTATATAAATGGCTGTAAAGGTCCATTTACACATTTCAAAAGACATATTTAGCACATTTTGCTGCATTCATGTGGCTCTGGAATCAACTTTTTTTTAAAAAGCTGACGGAATGCAAACGAAAACATGCATGAAGATATGGCGATGGAATAAAATGTCATTATTTTGTGCCTTAATTATATGGGTAATGCACGTAGATATAAAATGCAGCTTTCTCTTTATATTCCTTTTATTAAAGCTAAACCTTGTTCTTGTGTGAGCGAGCCACGTAACATCCGATATCCAGCCATGGTCTCCTCCTCTTATCCGAGGCCGGCTCCCCGGGGCAGCAGGGGCAGCCCCTCCTGTTAACAACGTGTCATTTCTTTCCCCCCACAGGTCAGTAACTATAGATAAGACAGGCTGAAGACTTATATAAATTATCAAATGTTGCGTGACTGTATCCGATAGTAAAATCCTCCGCTGACGTTTAGTGTTCATTAATTGCTTAGATTTAGTTTTCATCGGCATGTATTTTATAGAATCCTGTAAAATGTCCAACTGGCTCCAGGAGCTGTAACTCATTGCATAGTGCTGCATACTGCACAGACGACAGAACTTGAGCAAAGGCATGTTCCAGATTATGATAAAAACACATTAGACACAGAGTTACATTTCTGTGCCTGCGTAAATATTTAAAAAAGCATTATCCACTGTCTTTATTACAGTACATGTCAGATTATATGCCGTCTGCTCGGTGGCTTTAATTGCATATACAGATATTTGTTACACAAGATTTAGTTTCAGTAAAGCCATCATAATGACTTCATGAATTGATTTGATTAATTCAAACTGTCATAACAAAAAAGAAGAAAATAAACTGGCACTGTTTTATCTCAACATTATGTCATCCAATATTTGGGATTTTTCGATCCGAGTGAACTGAAAAGAAGCTCAATCAAAAGAGTTGCCATGTGCAGTCACAGATATTATTTCAAAAAGGTTGACTCCCACCTTCGCCAACCCACACACCGTTAATTTGATGTCATCTCATCCAAATGCCATTCCATCACCTTCCAGAGCAAAATATTGATTATAATCAGCTGTTTTTACTCAAACTCGTTTTTTTTTCTCCTGCTGGCCAGGTCCACGGGCTCTCAGCACAACAGGCTTTGACGGTAATTAAAGACGATCTATGAATTATAATACCCCAGAGATGGTTGTCATCGGTTGTGGTGATGCTCAGGATCCTACAGCTTGAAGCCGTAAAGCCTCATGGGGGTTTGCAGATGCAAATCTACAAAGAACGTTTCAAGACTGTAAATCAGTGAAGCTCAAAATGGCCAATTACTGCTTCCTGCATTTCGTTTCTTAGAAAGAGAGAGGATGATTGAGTTAATTTAACCTAATGGGACCTGCATGGCCACCATAAAAAGAAAAGAAACAACAAAGAGACTGACAGAACAATAATGGCTTGTAACTCATTTTTCTACATCTGCCTACATGGGAGATCAAGGTCAATATTTCTTTATTCTTTGTAAGGGCTGTGCCCAATGCTATGTATACTTTGATAGGTTATTCATATATTTATAGATATGGGCTTGTAATTTTGTTAACTCCACTGCAGTTGAGGGCATTAACAGAGCAGACTCCCCTTTGTGAATGGTGCTAGTTTTATACTTAAATTGGTTATCCAACATAAGAAAAACATCAATGTAAACATGGTCTGTAAATGGTGTTGCCCATACAATTAATGTGGTCAGGGGCTTCAAAGGGAATGGGGATTTCCAGTTAAACCAGTTATTTTTGCTGAAAGGCATCCTGTCATGAAAAGAATGGTTGATAGGAAATCAGTGAACCACTGTAAGATTTCTGCTGAAGGAAATATAAAAACAGGACAAACTGTGAAGTTTGTACCAAATAGTTCAAAGACTCATTCAAAACATTGACATTCAAATTATTGTTAATCACAATTTACAGCGACACTGCGTGCAAGACCAACTTTCCGCTTCTCTTTCCCTACCGGCTCTCTCTCACACACACACACACACACACACACACACACACACACACACACACACACACACACACACACACACACACACACACACACACGCACACACACACTCCAGGCGGTGCTCAGTCATCTGTGTAATTGTCCCAGTCCTCAGTGTAAAGGTCAACATTTATTGAAAAAAAGATAGATGTAATCATTTCCAAAATTCACAACATGTTTTTGTCCAACAAAAGATTCTACTTGAATCCATTATTGTTGGCATTTAGCCTTTCACAAACCACATTTTTACTGCGGTCAAATACACACAGAGAGCATCTGTAGCCTAACAAGGCGGGCTAGCAGCAATCTAACAGCACCATAAGATATTTGAAGCGTCATTCGAAAAACCTCAATGGAAGCCAATGTGAAAGTGCCCTGAACTTGCATTATTTCTAATGACCAGAGGAGTTGTACTTAAGGCCACCCTCTTTTATCACTTTGGGTTGAAAAAGAAACAAAATGATGAACTCCAGGCTTCAAAGCTGCGGTCCACAAACTAATGGGTGACTTTGTGAGGAGTCTATATAATGTCTTTGTTTACAGCCCGAGACATTTGCATAGTTTAGTGTATATGGGTAAGGCTACTGCTTCAAGTTAAAATCATTTCAATCAAGAGAGACTAGGAATGATCGTGATGATACTTATTAAAGCATAGATGCGTTACTGAGATAGACAGAGTTCTTTGGCGCTTGGACTCGCCGGGGAGATCTGTGATCGAGTGGCGATTGCAATAATATAGATCCCCCCCCGCGGAGTCCAGACACTGGTGGTGGTGGCTGGAAGTACTGCTGTCGTTGACTGGAGCTGCTGATGGAATGCTAAACCCTGCGAAGACGGGTGGTGCTGGGGAGGAGGAGGGTCGCACAAACAACAGCTGGAACTAGAAGCAGAGTTACGGGACATTTAAAGAGAGGCGTTAGCCCTCTGATAGGCTGACGAAGAGGGCGTGACGCAGGCTGGGGGTGCCCAGCCGTAAACAGTTGATGGCGCGCGTGACTCTCTGACAGGTGACAGCCGGTAGGAGACAATGCCGACTGAGAGCGGAAATCATGTTATGAAGGGAGAGGGCTGCGAGCTTAAGCATGCCAAGATAGTCTTCTGACTGAACTTAAGCTAAAGCTACATAAACACTTATTTCCCAAATGATTTGAGTCCCTGTATGATGACAGCATTTTACCAGCTGGAAGACACCGTGACGTTGATCCCCTTTTCTGCTTTACATCCAAAATAATGGTGGCATTTCTTTTTCCATGTCTTAATTTGTACATTTGGTTATATATTGAGGTCACCCAAAAGTAACGGGAAGCAATCAGATCACTTTACTTTTATATTGTGATACTGGGATTAGGTTACCGATAGTGACATTTTAACAGGTAACTAGCTAATGGCAGCGGCTCTGCACTGCGCCTATACTGACGTTTTAGCTGACACACAATCCCGTCTAAGGCTCTGTCAACACTTTAACGCCGAGCCACCGGCTCAACAGTCGCCATGTTGAGAGCCGTGTGGAGGCAATCCCTCAATCATCGATATGATCTGAATTTCAAATTTAGCACATTAAAGGAGAGTGTTTCCACAGTTACAAGTGCTTGTGACAGTATTAAGTGGTCGGTTAATGAGCCTATCGAGTCTATAGGCTACGTGCCTACACGACCCTGACCTCATTCATCAGACAGTGCGGAGATTGAGCAATGTGTTGCATTACGCAAACAAAAGTTTAATGAGCTGCAACGGTGGCCAGCTTCCATTTTGTATATAAATGATAGTCAATTCCCATTAACGCACAACTATCTGATTACATGTTTTTTAAAAAAGAAATGAGGCTGGATTTGCACAGGAGTGCTTTTGACATCAAGTAAATTACATCTAACGATTTATGCCCCTTTGTGGATCGCGAGTGTGTAAACTGCGCTGACAAATTTCCCCATGAAGCCCTTAACTGAGATGATGAATATGTTTATTTCCTGATTACAATGAGATTGTGTCTGGCTCGAGTTTATTTATGTATCCATTCAACTTTTTATGCCCTAGGTATTCCAGGAAAATTCATTTCCTCTCAAGGGAGCTGGAGCTTAGACATACAGAGGGATAGATGAGTGGCTTTTGAGTGATTTTGTTCAAACAGCGGGTGTGACAGGTAAGGTAAAGAAATGATCTACGACACTTAATCACAGTGAACTCTGATTCTGCTGCACAAATTAATAAGGACACGCTTATTTCATGGCTTGTTTTTCTTTACCCAGTAGTTGATGTTAATCAGTTGGGCCTCCCTTTTTGCAGAGCAATTAAGCTTGTTCTCCCTTCCCTGGTTTTTAAATTAAAGATTTGGGGTTTGATTGTAGCTGAATGCGTTTATCGATTTATCAGTGTCTGGGAGTACAATATTAAGATGGACAGAGTGATGGCTCGACTGCCCGCGACAGTTTCTGATTCGAGATCAAAAGGAGATCAAAGTCAAATGTCAGGCTTCCCATTCCCTGTGAACTCCCTCCTGCACCTTATCCTGAGCAGCCACTCTTCAAAACTACAAAGGTGGCACACGCTGACAGGAGGTCAAGAGAAATCCTTCACCACAGACCCTCTACGGCCTCGAAGATATTGAAGAAACTACTGACAACACCAAAACCACAAAATAAGCCTTTTGCCTCACAGTATGATCCAGATCACAGTTTCATGGTTCCCCGTTGTTCCGGACAACGGCAAACTCTGAGCCATCGTAAGCAGCAGCAGTAAACTCTTGTCATCAAATTCTGCTGATGTGGTCGCTGAATTTCCATCCAAAGTCCAAGACAAACTTCACATTAATAACTGTGCATCTTAGATTCCAGCCAAACTGAGCAGATGTTTCCATTAATTTCATCATCTTGTTGTTTTTCCTCCATCATTTCATTCCTGATGCACTTAAAAGTAGCTGTCAAACATAAATTGCCTGTTTACTCCTGAGTGGGGAATGTGTGAGACTAACGCTGTGGTATTAATGAGACCTCGGTGTTTGAAGAATGCAAGTGAGATACTGAGAATTGGTGTTAAAGATTATTTTCTGTTATTCTAATGATGAGGTATTTTAATTTCTCAAGGCCCTTGGATGTGACATTGAAGAAATGGCATTGAATCGCTGAACTTGCTAAGATATTAAAAACTTAAAAATGTACCTTTTTTGGTTATTCCTTATTACCAGTCACACATGCAAGCACATGCTCCTGCTTGATCAATGCTTGCTAAATGAGCTTGATTCGACCTATGAAGCCCCCACAACATGAAAATACCTGTGCAAATGAAACAATGTGCACACTCGTGGGAGACTGTGGCGTAGTGGTGAGCAGGGTCATCCTTCAATCATAGACTCGGTGGTTCGATCCCCGGCTCCGCTAGCCCATGTCGATGTGTCCTTGGGCAAGACACTTAACCCCAAATGTCTCCCATAAGCTGTGCCTATGGAACGTGAATGTTAGCTAGTCCTGATGGACAGGTGGCACCTTAGCCCCTCCCATCAGTGTATGAATGATGACATGTAGTGTTAAAGTGCTTTGAGTGGTTGGAAGACTAGAAAAGCACTGTACAGGTCCAGGTTTACTAGAAGGGACATGTGATCTCATCCCTACTAGTTAATTATGTTTTGTGGCATCTTGAGGTTTAGGCAACAAATCTACCTCGGGTTAGAAAATGGTTTGCCTTAAAATAAGTACAAGGCAACGTTGTAGTTGACACGAACGCCGGTTCCCTGGGTAAGAGTCTCGAGTTTGCTTGACCCTTCCTCCTGCCTTTAGTAGACTCTCTCACTATTAATACTACGTTAGTTGCTCTGAGCGTCTAATAATGATGCAAGTGGGTTTACTTTGGAGTTATCCGAAAGCCCGGTGCATCTCATACAGACTCTAAAGGGTGACGTGGTATCAAGAATTCGGGGGGCCTCTTGCCCACGCGGCGGTATTCGACGCCCTGGGAGTGGGACCAGGCCGAGTACGGGATGGGAGAGCTGCCATATTTAAACACCTGCACCACCGCTCTATCTTTTATACCCCTTGCCACCCTTGCAAATGTGTTTTATACCACTGCTGTGTCTCATTACACAAGAACAGCACTACCAGCTGATTGAGGCAGATGTTCTATTGTAGAGAACGGCACCTCCTCAAGTGGCTAGCATCCATCTGAGTGCCTCTATTACAGCTGGCAGCCACAGCTGAACTGGGATGATCCATCTCGATGAGGAGAACAGGTCTGGAATGGGAAGGATGGCGTATGGAGGGCTTTTGCTCAGCACAATATGGCAACAGGGCTACCCTGCTGTCATTCCCCAAGGGCAGCTGCACACTGTAGAAGGGAGGCAGGTCAGAGGGCTCTGACTTTACTGACACGTGGTGGCAATTTAAGTGCACTTACCAGCACTGAGATGCAAATACAGACATCGGCTGGCCCGCTAGCCCCTGCAGCTAAAGGCTACTAATGGAAGGAGGGAGGCAGGAGGATATGGGGGCAGCAGGTGGCGAGTGTCCAGTCGGTCTGTGTTGGCTTTTGTGCGAGGTAATAAATGCCAGCGGACAGCAGATGCTGTAGGGACAGCTGAGATCTATCACCGTAGCCTAAAGCAATGTTCACCGTGCCATGTTGTTGAGACCGAACCTTTTTTCTCAGCGTCCTCTAAAGCTGTCCTATATGTAAGACAATGCCACAACGCCTAATCTATAAAAGCCACTTGGTCCCCACACAACTAGAAATACAAGGCACAGGCATGCCCACACATACAACCAGTGAGAATGTAATACAAAATGTAAAATATTGAGCAAGTAAAACGTGTGACATTTGTACTTGTTTGTTCAATCAGCAATGTGGCAAACAGCACAACATTTGTGGTAATTACGATTTAATTTGTTTCTCTGAACTGTGCCATCATTAATTTGGAGTCATCTGGCTTTTATTGCCCAGATGTGATCCTTCCTGCTCCAGCCACATCACGTTCGGTCCACTAATCACCATGCAGAAATAAACATTTTTTTTTTTTAAACTCCTTTTAGGGTTAGCTAACATGCAAGAGACGAGAGATCAGAGCTGTCATCATTGAAATCATAGAAAATGCAGTCGGCTGCGTGCTTGACGGATTGATTGATTCAGAGACGGCAGGGCGATTTGTTGTCTAACTGACACCAATTACAGTGAGGTCCACTGCAGGCTGTCACAGCCACAGGCAGAGGGAGAAAGGTCCCAGGGTTCCACAGTCAAGGATGCGTTTCATAAACAGTTTGGGTGGCGGTTCGGTGGTGGCGGGACATTGAATCATCACTTACAGGACGACCTCCCACCCTCCAAGAGGTTGGAAAAGGGGAAAGAAAAAAAGAAAGTCATGCCGGAGCTGTCGCCAGCGACTGATGGGAATTGGGTTTGAGAGCCTGACGTGCCACAGATACACACATGCGCCCCGAGGCTCACTCGCTCTGATGCTCACACCTAGCAGGGGTGGGAATATTGGGCTCCGGTTTTCAGATCACTTTTTCTTACCTCTCAGACTTGTTTTCCTCCAATGTCAACTTTATCAGAGCTGTGCCAGCTCGAGCCATTTCTGGGTTGTTCTCTCAACCTACTCTACAAAAAGCTGTATATGGTAGGTAATGGTCTTCTACGGGCGGATTCATACTTAAAGGTCTGCCTTCTGATTCAAACCAATGCGTGGTTGATACATTGTTTTTTCATTTTCCCAATTGGGCCCAAATGTCATGTGGTGGAAATGTTGCCGCTTATTGATCATACAGTAGCCTCAACTCCTGTGATGTGCTTTCCTACACGGTGACCCCGCGAGAGTGTGTGGATGAAGCTGGCTTGTTAGTTAGCTAGCTAGCTTACCATTTCCACCATGCTTTCATGATACACTCCTGACAGCAAATGAGCCGAACAGCGGGCTGGTGGCCAGCGGCAGAGCTGGGTCTAAAACAGTGGTTCTCAACTGGTCTGGCTGTGGGACCCACCATCACCCCTTAATGACAAGCCGCGACCCAAAAAAAACCCCCATATCTTATGTAGTCGGTGTCGTACTTACGTTTCGCCATGTTTGATTAGAAAACTAATTTCGTGGGTCACGGTGTTCTTCTGCTGTAAAATGGCGGGGTACGTAAAGATTTAAATCGATTCAAAAATCCTTTAAAAATATTTATTTAATACATTTTCAATAAAATATAAGTGTAAGTTCATAAGCTGAATTTTAGATTCAGTAGGCTATTCAATTTCATTATCCTAAAAACCCAGAGTCTCCCCCATATCAGGATGGTTTGACCCAACCTGGCACACGCCACCTGTCATCACCAGTCAATCACCGCCGCCTTGAAAAGCTCAAACAACGAGTGGCTGAAACGTAGCAGCAATGCTGCTGAAAACATGGAGGACAAGAGCAAAAGTCGAAACCAGAGCCGGCAAAAAAGTGTGAATAGACGACACTCCGCTGCATAAAAAATCCCCTTCAAAATAAAACCACAGGATAAAAAAAAAAATGTAATCCAATTTTTTTTTGCCCAGGCAAAGGCCAGTGAAAACAGGTCTACGACCCACCAGTGGGTCGCGACCCACCAGTTGAGAATCACTGGTCTAAACGGTCCATCTGTCAATCCCCACGGCTCGGAGACTACAAAACTGCAGAAAGCTCTCCGACAGCCAAACGAGACTCTTAGCGGCAGGGAGTGATGCGGACAGGCTAATAATTTGGCTAGTCCAATGTGTGGTACATAAACAATAAATCCATCAAATTCAATGGCAGTAAATGTGCAAATAGGCTACAAGTTCACCAGTCACCAAAACAGGAGAAGCAAATGTTTTTTTAAACCAATTTACCAAATTACATATATATATATGCTATGCTTCCTGTGATTGTTTTGAATGGTGTTCACACCAGAAATGAACCACTCAGGAGTTTGCTTGATGGCAGCTAGGGACCACCCCTTCAAGGCTGCCGAGGGGGTAAGCTATGTTCGGGTTCAACGGGGCTAAACAAGGATGGTGGATTAGACGAATGTTGAGGGGAAGAACCAGTGCATAGATCTACATGGTCTGTTCATCCTTCAAAATTGTATTTAAATTGGGAAAGACGCGGGGACTGCTCAACTGTTTTTGTTGATGTGGCTTTAAAACCGACTGCTCACACCTCCAGCGTTCTTTCGCTCTCCCTTCCCCTCAAGAGGTTTGCTTTATCATCCGGTCTGACTGGTCCACTATGTGCTTGCTTTCTCATGTATGATGATGATGTTTGACATGCTTAAATCCCGCTTACAAAATATGGCTGATTAAAGCTGGTACCAGAGAAAACGATCGTTGTGAATACATGGAAACCTCAGAATTAGCAGGATCCCTCTTTATCAGAGCTAAAAACGATCTAATGCAGGAGGCTGCAGCTTCCTTTATAAACTGTTACAATGTATATATTTTTACAAGCGGAGCAAAAGGCTTTACAATATATTTATTATACTAGCTGCAGTAAAGTGCTTGTGATCGTATCGGTGACATATCGCTGCACCAGCGGCTGACAGTCAATTCAGATTAGTGAACTGTGAGGGAACATCCAATACAATCGCATCATCCTCATGAGTACATCTGTTCTTAGCATAAATATGGCTTTTAGACTTAGTATTCTGTTAACTGTGATGCACATCAGAGGGACTATTCTCCGATGCTGTCAAGGATTCTATAAATTAGGATCCATATTAAAAAGGCAATAAACCCTGAATGTTGTAATTTTACAGTGAATCCCTGATGATACCCTTTGTAGGGAGCTCGGCTGCAGTCCACACCGTAGTTATAGAAGATTAATGTTTTAGCTCTTCCTCCCTCTCTCTCACTTTACGTTCGACTTTTAGAGTTGATTACATATGCTATATCTGCTCTTGTGGTTCTTACACGCTTCAGCGGAATGGATGATTCTCCAACAAAAAAAAGGTTAGCGCTTGAGAAATCGGTTCCTAGATTCTTTGAAAAGGAAACTTTCGTCTAATATTTTAGCCAAACTTTTACAAAATTTTTAATTGCTTCTTACTTTTTTTCTTCATTAAAGCATATTGAATATCTCAATCAATCAAAATGGAGTACTTTGTTTCAACTGGGTTTCTCCTCTAGCATTACATACTGGGTGATTTGATCTAACACATTTGTCATACAGTATACATTTTATACAAATAAGCAATTTAAAAGAGTAGGTTAATGTTGGTAGATTTGTGCATATACAGTGCATGTGTTAAAATGAAAGGAAGAGAGTAATGTTGTATCTTCTAATGCTTATACTTGTATTTTATCTGATGTATTTGAATACTTTCACCAGTGTAACCAGCCCGGTTCCCCACAGACATTAATTGTGAGTTATTCTATAAACACTGACGGGTTCCAGATGTTTTTGTCATGGTTACTAGGCGTAGCATTTTTCTGGGTCCTTGAGTGGTTCACATAGAGGCTGATCAACAGAAGCCCAGTTTTGTGATGGCGTCGGTGCGGATGGTAGAGGGCAGGCTGGACAGAGAGGTTTATGTGTACTGATAGAGAGCCGATGCCAGGTGTCACGGCCAATTGGGGGCAAAGGATCTTTGGAGGACAGACGTGCCTTGGCCTGTCCATCTGCCTGAGGAGAGCTGACAATGTCCCGACTCACCTGACATGGGCACGGAGTCGTTGGGAAAGCTCAGGTCGTCCTCGGCCACCCAGGAGAAGCTCCAGTACCCTCTAGGAATGCCAGCAGCAGCTCTGCCAGCCAACGGTTCACCTGCAAAAACAGCAAATCCACAGCTCACTTTCAGAGAACGTTTTGCAGAGACACAAGATAAGAGATCCTGGAAACAGTTATTAATCATTCAAGGACGTAATGATTACTCCTTGCTGTGTTTATTTGGGCTGACTGGTTGCCATCGATTTGGCAACACATTCTCTCTCCCAACTCCTTCTGTTCTGGACGTGCTGTCGGTTTCCGTTTGTTACATGCGTACAGTGTTCTTTCATGAGCTGTGTTCACAGACAACGTGCAGTTTCTGCTTACCAAATGCATAACGTTTCTTTTTCAAAATAAACTTCCAATGTAGGTCTGTTTAGTTTTGGGGTTTTAACCTGTTAGGTCCAGACAATAAAAGTACCAGGTTAGTTTTCGGAAGATTTAATGGTTGGGGTTAAAAAAATAAGTACATTTGTAACTTTCGTACATAGCGCCAAGTGAAGAACGCAATTTACTTTACAAAACAAATTTAAAACAACTCTATGTTGACTTGGTTTCACACAGGACACGAACAGCTGTGTCCTGGATGAAAATCTAAACCAACCCTCCACCCTGACCTCTGCCCTACGTGGTCCTCTTCGCTCTTCATACTACGACGGTTGCTCTGAGCTGCTAATAATGTCGTGGATGGGCTTACATTGGAGTTAATTGAAAGCCCGGTGCGTCACATGAAAACATTAAAGAGTTATCATACCAAGGGCCACTGACCAAGCCTCCAGATAGCTCCACTAGCTTTAGTATCGTCTGTAAAAGTTTCACAGTTTCACCTTAATACTCAAAATATAACAAAAAAACATTATCCTCTTCAAATCAAATTAGAAGTCAATGAAACATCCACAGTATTGGTGCTGCAGATTAATAGCTGGAGAACACCAGCAGTGGCACAATGAACTTGAGTAATTTAAAAAGAAAAGTCCCAGGGCCCATATGAATTGGTCATTGGATATCGATAGGCTCTGCATAATTACCTGAGGACAAGTTAGCCTGACTTTGCTTGACTCCTCACCTTCTTACCACAAGATCGAACACAAGTCCATTACTGTAAAGCCGACGCAACAACTTTCTCTTTTGCTTCTGTATGCCCCATCTTCCCACGTGGCCATCACACACACACACACACACACACACACACACGGTCTCACTTTGTCCTTATTCCATGGGTAATTAGGACACAGTCACAGACCAATCCACCACTGCCTAGAAAGGAGACGGCAGCATAAATCCTTCAAATGAGCCTTAAAGAGCGGTTAAACATAAACACTGCCTTTCTGGAAAGAGCACCTTTTAGGTTTCGGCCAAAGAAGATATGCATGACAAGATGTTGACTCGTACAACAGATACATGTAAATTCGGTGCTATTAATGCCTAACATGCTCACACGAGATCCTTCCAGGTGGGAAGAAGAATGCATGTTTACCTTGTTTGAAATGCAATCCCTTTATCTTTACAAAAGGATGGCTGTGTGCTTTTAATAAACTGGGACGTGAAATGACATCTCAGTGTTTACAGCTTGTGTCTTTTTAAGCATTGATGGATAGGCTAAGAGCAAAGCGATTTCTACACGAGATGGAAGAAGGGTCAAGCGCAATATCAGTGCGTTTAGGTCTGAAGTCCTTCTTGTTCCCCCGGCAACAGGAGTGGATAATGCAACATCAAATCATCACGTCTCTGCAGATATATCTCAGGATGAGAATGAAATTAAATATGCATTGCTGGGCCAAGAGACAAGTATATCAATGATTAGCAATTGGTACAACTGAAGAAATGAAGAAATGTTCTAAAAGAGTTACGTGCAGTAGTACCGAGTAGCCCCTTCCTTTTGCTTGAAATGAGGTGGTTTCAATTTGTCTGCACCTCTTGGAGAGAGCACCTTGAAATCAGGCACAACACAGTCCTGTGCCAGGATTAAACGTTTGACCCTTCCAAAAAGGTGGACATCACCACATGCTGTCGAGACTCTTCGTTTCCCCATTGATGGCCGGAGGGGTCGGAGTCGGCTCCGACCCCTCCGGTCCCAACAGCTGTTGGTACGGGGGACACTGATCCACCGGCCAGTCCCTGGTGACCCTGCATGAGCTGGTAGCTGGAGCTGCTGAAAAGCTCTTAGACGAACTGGAAAGCTGCTGGAGGAGCTGACTGGCCGTTGTGAGAGGTGGATTTCTTTTTGACTGGCTGACAGCTGGGGTTGGACAAGCTGGCTGGCTTAGTGGCTTTCACAGGAGAGGCCTCGTGCGGGGAATGTTGGCAATTATGTCTCGATATCAACAGGTCAAGAAGGCCTGAGGCAGGAATGAGCCTCAACATAGAGCTCTTTATTTGCCAATCAATCCAAGTTCCAAACCCCATTTATGGAATGAAATAATTAAACTTTCGATATACGAGCAGTGGAATGGAGTCTTTAGCAGGTTGCATTAGCTCACCCAGACAGGATCAACGATCAAAGTTCTAATTTTTTGTCCCTACGAATGTCCACCAACACGAGCGATCAGTGTGCCTGCGCTAGCCCTTGTAATGTTTAAGCAACGAAACTATTTGGTTAGGTGCAAGAAAAGATTGTGGTTTGAAAGAAAATAACTAAGTTAAGTTCAAAAGTTACATAACAAAAGTACAAAAAAAGGACCGTTGACCGCTGTTAGTTGCACATGGGACACAAACATCGGTCTCCTGGGTGAAAGTCCTGTGTGCATTTAACCCAACCATTCACCTCAACCTTCTCCCTTCGTGACTTTGTCGCTCTTCATACTACATCACCGGACTTCCTTAGAGGCAGCCCTTGATGCCCTGGCTCACGATTACGTGAGATATAAGAATTACAGTACATTACTTTTTTCGTAGGTTTAAGTAGAAACGGTGAACGTCCGGAGGAGATCAGACATCTAAAAATGTGAGCATAGAACAGTCTTTGCATATTTTTTTTTCCAAAAATTAGCCAATTGAGGTGGTTCAGGTGTCTGAGCAGGATGTGTCTCCTTGTGTTGCTATTTTTGGACTTCTCCAACTGGGAGGAGACACCAGGGCAGAACATGCTGGAGGGATTAGATAGCCTACGGTATCTTGGCTGGCCTGGAAACACCTAAGAGGGCCCCAGAAAGAGGCAGCGGCTGCAGCAGGAAAGGAGGACGTCGAGGTTACCTTACTTAGCTTACTGCCACCCCAATGTGAACTCACTGCGGAAAATAGATTTGCATTTAAATTGGATTTGTCATGTTGGGATGAATCCTTACCGTTAGACAAACAAAATAAACATTGGTATGAAATTGAAGTTGAATTTTTTTTTTTTGTCAATAATCATACATGGGCTGTGCGGTTGGTACATCTACTCTGAATGGAGAAATCATACAAACTTGACAATAAAACCTGGGAAAGTGAATTTGGTAGATCTCACTGCCGAGATAGCTTTAGTAAAAGTTGGTTGACGTCTTCGGCTTCAATCTGGCCAATCAGTAATATTCCGCTACCTTTTTTTATAAAAGAATAATGCTATGAATGCTAGTCCACTTTCTTTTAATAATTCTTCAATCGTAATCTTTAAAATTATAATAATTATTAACATAAAGGAATTTCCTCCAATAGGACAGATATGAGGATGTCAGACAGTATACAACTAATAAGGACACCGATGTGGCAGATTCTTGTTCCCACAGCTTAATCTTAATTATGCACTCAAATCATAGCTCCCTTCGGTGTGTTGTGACTATTTCATAAATCAGACATGGGTGGGTTAATACGTCTAGCAGGTGGAGTGAATCTGAGCTCATTTTATCATAAGGTGAGGTGCATCTTTAATTAAACTGTTTTCCCTCGTTTAATCGTTTAAAAAAAGAAATAGCATGTCAACACAAATTTACATAGGAATATTTTTTTGCCTTGTGTTTTTTAAAGGGTTCACATCGTGCTGATTTTCAGGTTCATATATGTATTTTGGGCTTTTACAAGAACATGTTTGCACGCTTTAATGTTAAAAAAAAACACATAATTCTTTTCATAATGTCTGTCTGAAAATACCTGTTTGAAACGCTCTGTTTAAGCGTCCGTCTCTTTAAGCCCCCCCTTCCCCCCCTCCAAGAAAAGCCCAATCTGTTCTGATCGGTCCGGTTCCGCTGGCGAGAAAAATATGGCACACAGTAGTTCTCAAGCCGCATGTGGAGATGCTCAGATGCACAAACACTGAAAAAAAGTGTATTTTTCCACGATATGTCGCCTTTAACAAATCATCGGTTTAGTTTGCTATTAAAAAAAAAAACCTTCGCTAGAATAATGTTGTTCAAAACGTACTCATGGAGAACAGCATTTTCTGGCAGCCCTGCCATCCACGCAAGTGTGTGCATGACAAACGCACACACAAACAGCCAGCAGTCCAAGTACAACCCACCACCACAGAGGAGTTAACTCAGCTCAGTGAACAGTCTAATTCTGTCCCGACCACACTCCCAATCCCTCAAACGCTTAGTGGCTTCATCAATGAGGCTCGACTCGACCTGTCACTTAAACATGGCGGCATGC
Source organism: Ophiodon elongatus (assembly GCA_016806645.1). Taxonomy (NCBI): domain Eukaryota; kingdom Metazoa; phylum Chordata; class Actinopteri; order Perciformes; family Hexagrammidae; genus Ophiodon; species Ophiodon elongatus. The sequence continues at coordinate 1,879,747 of JACSYO010001494.1, forward strand.
AAACCCCTCTCTCTCTCTCTCTCTCTCTCTCTCTCTCTCTCTCTCTCTTTCTCTCTCTCTCTCTCTCTCTCTCTCTCTTTCTCTCTCTCTCTCTCTCTCTCATCACTCTCTCATCACTCAAAATGTCTCACATCTTTGTTTTATTTTGAGTCAGATTGAAGTGGATGGTTCCTGCAAAATCCATTAAAAAATAAAATATATATATATATATATATATCTCCGGTACTGACACACGAGTGGGAGATATATATATATATAAAAAGAAAGAAAAATGACCTCTTCCTGATCTTCAAGCAGCTCTATCAAATGCAAAAGAAAACAAAAAAAGTGTTGAGTGTGAAACTGAGTGTTTGCTGGAGGCCATGAACACAAAGAGCCCTGCAGAGCGGGAAGCATTATGGAGTCTATAGGCAGAGGGGCTGAGGACACTTGAGATCCACCTGCGACGTCTCTCTCTCTCTCTCTCTCTCTCTCTCTCTCTCTCTCTCTCTCTCTCTCTCTCTTCCACTCTCAAATCACTCAAAATGTCTCACATGTTTGTTTTATTTTGAGTCAGATTGAAGTGGATGGTTCCTGCAAAATCCATTAAAAAATAAAATAAATAAATATATGTATCTCCGGTACTGACACACGAGTGGGAGACGCGCAGGACGGCTTGCCAAAGCTAGGAGAGGGGGACAGCACTATACGAGATGTATGTGGTGCTCGGGGCCTCTGTTTCACGCTGGTGCAATGGTCCAGAAATGAAGCCAATTACCCCTGAAAAAAAGAGGCTGAGTGGAGAGGTCGTGGATCTGTTAGGGCCAAGAAAAGACAACTGGTGGAGCGGGAATCATATGGATTCAGGTGTGTTTGTGGGTCAAACGCACGTTTCTGATATGCTCTAAAGACCCATCTCAACAAAAAGACAGGTGGAGCATGAAGCCAGCGGTGGCCGCCCACCAACGCCGTTGGATTTTCACACTACTTTTTGCCCTCTGCGTCGCGGTCGTCCCATTTTCCTTTTTTCGCTCCCCCTTAATTAAAGATTTACCTCGGGATACATACATTACTGCCTAAATAAATTGATCACCCGTCCGACGCAGTGACGCGTCATTAAATGCTCGTCAAAGTCTGCCAGCGCCGCGTCGGGCAGCTGAGGCCCCCGGAATTGGCTCCCCTCGCTCCGCCCGACAAAAGGCCACATTGATTTCCATCAGAGGAGCCCACGTGTCCGCTAAGCACTCCGGCTTTCATTAAGATCCTCGCACAATTCCACACACGTCGCCCGACCTCCACCAAAAAAAAATGCGTCTCACACACACACACACACACACACACACACACACACACACACACACACACACACGCACACACAGGAGACGTGTATCAACAGAGGCGAGGCGGTGACCTCCACTTCTCCAATTAAAACTGTCTTTAAAACGAGTGCGGTGACAGTAAATAACTCATACGTGTCTCATCCGCATTAATAGAGACGTCAAGTTCTTCCAGGTCTCATCCTAACGACGAGCATCCAAGGTTAAATGGGGTTAAATGGAGGGAGGCGGATTTCAAGTGTTCATGTTAATATGCCACCTACTGTGGTTTTTGGAAGCTTTAAGGGGGGGATGAGTGGTTTCTAAGAGGCTTTCTGGATTTGTCATAATGTTGGTACATGGGTTTTCTTCTTTTTTTTGTTGCATAAACCCCATCTTGTAAACAAGCAGGGGTTTATCAACTGTAAATATTGACTCCAGACCTCTAATAGTGCAACCTTTTCTCTGCAGGAAGAGCAGACTCACTTGTACCCTCCTCTCTCGCCACCACTCAACTTCAAAAGCAGGACGGCAGCATGGATGGCAAACTTTGTCAACATTACTTTGTGGAGTAAATTAAATTAAAGGGGACACATTTCAGGTCAATGCTTGTATTTTGGATTTCTACTAGAACATAGATGCTTTAATGTAAAAAATAAATAAATTGGGATACTGTCTGTCTGAATATCCCTGTATTAACCCTCTGTCTGAAACACTGCATTTTAGCGCCTGTCTCTTTAAGAACACCTACCCAAAAAGCCCAGTCTTCTTTGCAGGAAGAGGCTAGCTCAGCAAACAATATACAGTAGTGTAATATTAAATTAAAGGGGACATATCATGCTAATTTTCAGGTTCTTAGTTGTATTTCGGGTTCCTGCGAGGATACATTTACATGCTTTAATGTTTATACATTGTCTGAATGTACCCTCTGTCTGACACGCTCCGTTTTGGCGCCTGTCTCTTTAAGACCCCCAAACCGATAAAAGCTGCTGTGATCTGCCAGATCTGACCGTGTTGTTGAATGTTTTCTGTCGTAGGGTGCCTTAAAAACACTGGCTGAGCCACAGCTGCCCCAAACTGAAGTGAGACAACCCAAACCGGGTTGCCCTTTAACAACAAGGTTGGCGGTTCGATCCCTGGCTCCTCCTGTCATGTCAAAGCGAGACACTGAGCCCCAAGTTGCTCCCCGGGAGCTTTACAGCAGCCCACTGCTCTTAATGCTGAGGATGGGTCGAATGCAGGGGTCAAATTCCAGGTTTTTTTTATGGGTTGGTAGGCGCTCCAAATATCCAAATGGTGTGCACAAGCACTGGAAAAGGGAGTTTTTTTTTCTCCACATGTCCCCTTTTAAATGTCTTCCTCTAGCTGAATATAGTTCACGGTGAACCGGTCGCTCTGGATGTTGAACCCGCGGCTCCGGTAAACAAGCTTCCGACGCATTAAACTCCGCGACGAGCAGAGACAGCGTATGATGAAACACCGGCCACGCCAAACAACCGGCCCCTGAAACCGCATCACAGGAATGCCTTCTGACAGCACCTAAGACGCCCCCCTTCCCCCCTAAGTAACGCGTGTCCGTTCGACGCGTGCGCCCAGTGATTCAGAGTGAGATCAAGTGCTGCGTTGTCTCCGAAGGCGAACACCAAATAGCTTTTTCCTTTAAATCACAGAAATGGATCACACGGCTTCAGTCTGAAAGCATTATCCAGGGGAAGAAAGGGTTGCTCGGTGACAATGAACATGTCAACTGGGCTTCCCCGGCGCTCATTAAAGAAAATGATTTTGGTACACTGCAATTGTGCTTCCTCTCTCTTTCTTTCTTTGAGGCTTTGCCGCACCAGTTGCGCTCCCAAACGCACAGCAACACCTATTACCAGGCAGCCCATTATTCACACGCAACACATAAACATGACTCATTCCCAGAAACTGAGGGACTCCTCCAAGTTGCTAAAAGTTCCCCAGTCTCGTTTGCCATGCTCCGTAAAATAGCTCGTGGCCACAGGGTGTCCGACTTAATGATGGCAGCGCTAATTTAATTATTTATGCGAGACGAATTCCCACTTCACACACACATATACATACACATATATATATATATATATATATATATATATATATATATATATATATATACGTTTCCACTGGGAGCTCCTGTGTTTTCCCACAAAACACAAGGATCTGGATACGCACTACCAGTACGCTCGGGGATTCTTGTTTTTTAGTTTTTTCTCCAGCCATCGCATCGTGACGGTGGCTTCCAGCAGACCTCTCATCTATGTCAAATGTGAGACAGCTGCTTCAGCAGAGCCTCATAGAGCAGGAGGTTTCCAAAGAGGTGACAGGGGCGGGGGGGGGTGGGGGGGTAGTGCACGCAAAGTAAGTCATTTTTATATTTGTCTCGCTAATTTGGGTCCCATTAAAAAGGTAATTAAGGTCTGTAAGCCGCTTCTCAAAGTCAACGTTTTCCCCCAGTATCAGAGTAATCCAGTGATAGTCGTATGTGCGTACCATGGGTACGTTGCGGAGAACAGCTGCGAATTCTGCATGTATATAAACGCGTAAATACATTTTGTATAAGAGGGGCCCCGTAGAATCCGACTTTGAAAGACCCCTGCTTTACAGAGCCCCCATTGGATCATGGCCCTCACTCGTTGCAATGTACTATTTGTCGCTTAGATATTGATATTTATTTTTCATTTGTATATCAATTACTCATGCCGGGTCTACCTGGAGTTCTTGAGGAAACCTTTGTTAGATCCAAAAACGAGAAAAAATAAATAAATGAAGTCTTGATGAAATGAAGTAAACGGGGGTTTAAAAAAAAACAAAACATAAAACCTATCCCGAAAAAACATCTGTTTACAAACGGCCTCACAACTGGCGCAGTGCAATCCAAGAGTCATTGAACCAGTCGAACGCTCTCTGCTTCCCGAACACGTGAGTCTTCACTAATTAAAAAGCACTCCGTTATGAGACTTTACACGTGTCTGTAAACGGATGCCGTTGATATAGTTTTGCAGTTCTTTAAACCCCCATTTACTTCCATTCATCTAGACTTTTCTCAGTTTGTCGAATCTTTGCTCACCATGTTAGAATTTATTTCGTTTTTCATTCAAGAATTCAAGGTAACCCGGAGTAGGAAAAATCATGCTGCAAGATCATAATAGTGACCGTTTTTGCTCCTGTCAGCATTCTTCACAGTGGCCTGGGCACCAACCATGCACAGTTGGGTTTTTTGAGTTTTTTTTTTGCAAACCCGTGGGTAATGTAGTCCTTTATGAGCAAAACCAGAACGCCCGTCCGCCCGGCCACTCCTATAGCCGGTTCCGGTTCCGTTTTCCAGCGCAACGTGTTCAAATGACCACGCGCACACCCCCCGGTACTCGACGTTGGGGCCACATAACAGATCCCAGAGCTCATCGGAGCCCTCGTCGACTTCAAAGCGTTTTCGACCATGATGTAGCGGCGTTTGTTTCGTTACATCATCAAAGCACGCGCCCAGAAAGATCTGAATTGACTGAGGCATTGAGCAGTTTTGCGGCCCATCTTAGACAACCAACGTGTGTGTGTGTGTGTGTGTGTGTGTGTGTCTATTTAATGAACTGGCTAGTTTGATATTTCATGCACATACAGTATGAATCATTCATCAAAGAGAGAAACTTTCAAAGCCCGCTCTTGTGCACAAGAGGTGATCCTCATATAAGCAGGTGAAACTACTGTAGTTTCCCCGTTGACTGAGCCATTACCACACTCTGGGGCAGAGGATCCGGAACACTTACGCCATGACTGTGGTTACAATATGAAGTTAAATCACACACACACATACACACACCAACCTCCGGAGCCATGGGCTTTTAGCCCGTGTTTAATGCATGCTGATGCGGAGGTAAATAAAACGGCCCTGCTGTGAGGTTTATTTTTTCTTCTTTTTGCAAATCACCCAGCGAGCAAATGGAAGGATGAACGATAAACAAAACACACACATAAATGACGCTCCGAAATGGGTAATATTCTATTTGAATGTGTCCTCTTCTAACTTTAACAAGAAAAAATATAAATATATTATATATATATATATATATTTATATATATATATATATATATATATATATATATATACAGTAATATGTGTGGACAAAGCTCCCACGCCTCCGTCTGTCTTTAGAGCACGCTGTCCCTGTAAACTCTATGAAACAGCCAACGTGTCCCCAGTCAGCAAGATGTCTAACGCAACGCAGTGAAATTAAAATTATGAATATTTCCCTCAGCGTGGGAAGCAAAGCATCTAAAAAAAAAAAAGGAATTCTATATTACAAAATCGCTGAGGGTTCCACATCACATTGGCTTAAAAGCGGGCAGTTACTACACATGGTAACCTCCACGCTCGTTCATCATCATCATCATCATCATCATCATCATCATCATCATCATCATCATCATCATCACCATCATCATCATTTGACCTCGCTTTCCACCGGACATCAACAACATGGACATGAACATAGTTCACGTTCACCTATACTGTCTCGACACGGTGAGCGACAGGGAGAGGAAAAAGGCAATGAAGGAGGCCCGCGGGGAATAGGGAATAGGGAAGAGGGAATAGGGAATAGGGAAGATGGAAGAGGGAAGAGGGAAGAGGGAAGATGGAAGAGGGAAGAGGGAATAGGGAATAGGGAATAGGGAATAGGGAAGATGGAAGAGGGAAGAGGGAAGAGGGAAGAGGGAATAGGGAAGAGGGAATAGGGAAGAGGGAAGATGGAAGAGGGAAGAGGGAATAGGGAAGAGGGAAGATGGAAGAGGGAAGAGGGAAGAGGGAAGAGAGAATAGGGAAGAGGGAAGAGGGAAGAGAGAATAGGGAATAGGGAAGAGGGAATAGGGAATAGGGAAGAGGGAAGATGGAAGAGGGAAGAGGGAATAGGGAAGAGGGAAGAGGGAAGAGGGAAGAGGGAAGAGAGAATAGGGAATAGGGAAGAGGGAAGATGGAAGAGGGAAGAGGGAATAGGGAAGAGGGAAGATGGAAGAGGGAAGAGGGAAGAGGGAAGAGAGAATAGGGAAGAGGGAAGAGGGAAGAGAGAATAGGGAATAGGGAATAGGGAAGAGGGAATAGGGAAGAGGGAAGAGGGAATAGGGAAGAGGGAAGAGGGAATAGGGAAGAGGTAAGAGGGAAGATGGAAGAGGGAAGAGGGAAGAGGGAATAGGGAAGAGGGAAGAGGGAAGAGGGAATAGGGAAGAGGGAAGAGGGAAGAGGGGGAGACAGCCTGTGACAGCTACAATGTGATGAAAAAAAAAAAAACATGTTCAGTCATGCACACAGAAGAGAGAAGGCAGAGGGCAAAAGTGCAGACTGCTCCTGCTCAACGAGACGCCTCCGAAGGCGGCGACATCTTGGCCCCCTTTTCTGATCACGGATATTCAAATATAACCTCTTTTATCAAGATAATAAAAAAGGTGCACAAACTTCAACCGCAACACCAGGAAACATGTTTTAAAATGTAGGAACATTAAAAAAGCAAAAAAAACATGACTATAATAAAATGTAGATTATTTTATGTTTTAAAGTAAAACATAATGACTTAAATGTGAAATACTATTGGTCCGTTGATCTCACATAAAGACTCCAATAACCTTGGATGATATAGGGATATATTAAATGGCTTCCATGCTGCTCTAGAAAAATCCCATGTTCACCTCGATGTCGCTACACTGCTGAGGTTCTTCTCTCGCCTCTACAATTCTTGGGCACGTGCCAGAGGATTTGCACGTGGCGCCCCACCTCACCTAATATGGCGTTTAGGGGGGCGTTACCGGGCGTTAATGAGATACAATCAGCCGCACGCCTCCAATTTACGATCAAGCGGGACTCCTCGTTAATTAGGCACACCTGGTAGCAGCAGACTTTGCACGGCTTAGAACGTTTTGGTGCTTCTTTTCATTTTCAACAGAAAATTAAGTGGGAATATAAGAGAGATATTTTTAGAGCATGTTGCTGCATGAGGTCCATTATTAGTTATTCTTTTTTTGCACCAGAGGGTCAAAGAGAGAAGGGGGGAGAGGCGGCTCGAGTCGTGGCAGCTTGCTCGTCCTCTGACTGCTCGCGATCATTCACCACGAGAGAGAGAGAGAGAGAGAGAGAGAGAGAGAGAGAGAGAGAGAGAGACGTTGCAGGTGGATCTCAAGTGTCCTCAGCCCCTCTGCCTATAGACTCCATAATGCTCCCCGCTCTGACATGGCCTCCAGCAAACACTCAACACTTTTTTTGTTTTCTTTTGCATTTGATAGAGCTGCTTGAAGATCAGGAAGAGGTCATTTTTCTTTCTTTATATATATATATATATATATATATATATATATATATATATATATATATATATTTAAAAAAGCAGCAACCTCCTGCTTTCTGCTCTGTAACCAGGCAACAAAATTACAGCGAGAAACACCATCACACCCATGGAAGCAAGCGCACTGTGGTTTATAAAAAAAAATAGACAGCGACCTCACATGTCTCATGTTTCCCTGTTGAATGTTGAATGTTGAATGTTGAATGCAACAGCGGTGTTTACATCGTATCATTGACAGGGTGACGGACAGCAAGCCTATCAGCGGCAGCTCTGGCTCAATGAGGAAGGAGGTGTCAGATCTTTTACTTCAAACCAGTTATGAAACCAGCTTGTCACGTCAGTGTGCAGCTGATGAATTTTGATGGGGATGCTGTCCGGGAGCAAATCCCCCTCCACTTGTGGAATTTCTTCCAAACCAGTGATTGCACATCATCATTTTTTCATTCACTAGCTGCTTTCTACACGTCCCCCCCCCCCTTTGTTTTGTCAGCTACTATTTAGAAAATGAGCAATCACCCAGTCAACCTCTCCTTGTCTTACCCCCCCCTATGGGTAAGGGGGTGTAAGAACCCCCCTGGGACCCAAGCAGTGAATAATTTCCCAACGATCAAACGTTTTGGTCCAACTTTCTCCTCCCATCATAGAAGAAGAGGGAGCCCCACTCCCCCACTCATCCCCCCCAGCCAAAAGAGTGACAGCTACACATCTCCGACTTGACAGAACGCGCATCAGAGGGATCAGAGACGCTCGTTCCTTGATGTTCGGGCCGTCTGCAAGAACCGCAATCAGGCGACGCCGATGGAGACGAGTGCTGTGAAAAGATGTACGTCAGCGCGTCACGTGACTGGACGCATTTCACTGACCAAAAGAAAGACAAAAAACAAACACGCATTGTTGCAACTGATTCCAATGGCACGGTCGTCCCGTCCCGTCCCCACGGAGATATTTTACCCCTGCAAACTTAAGAGCGTGCAAACAAGTGGGCTATTTCGGTCTGTTGTGTTGGAGAAGCAATGTTCCGAACTTTAAATTCCATCCCTGAAACGCCAACACATTTCCTCTCATGTCCTCTCATTCATTTAGAATATTGACTTTCACACCCTTGTAGGAGTTCTCTGTGAGTGTGTGAGTGTGTGAGTGTGTGAGTGTGTGTGTGTGTGTGTGTGTGTGTCGGTAAAACTGCATACCACAGAAGAGTGGGAACATTTGTGACTTGCTGGCAACACACATTTTCAGACGGCTGTGGCAGTTTTGACGTCTTCTTTGCTCGATCTGTGATTCACAGCGAACACGTTATTTAAGAGGCGGCACTCAGCTGACAGCGACAGTCTCTCAGAGCTACGGCGACATGAAGCCACAAATCAAACACCGCCATAACAATATCCACATCCCCCCCCCCCCCCCCTCTCTTTCTCTCTCTCTCTGAGTGTTGTCACACGGGGTTAGACGCATCAGTTTGACCAATCAGCATTTTTTGGCGAGCGGACGTTGCATTGTAGATACATTGGTTTGACTCACATAACATGAAAGTAGAAGGTCCTCTAGTTCAATTTGATGTTTTTGCATGCACGCTAACTTGGAACCCACATGCTAGAAGAGTACGCTGAGTAATGGCTGCTTGGGTGGGGGAAGTTGTTAATGTTCATCTAAGAGTCCGTTCTGGGCCCACAAAGCCAGCACCCCGCTGTGACCGGGACCGGGATTGAGCCATAGGATTAGAACAGGGATTAGGAGGACAAGTGGAGTAAGGTTAGCAAGCTAACTAGCCAGTTGTCTGCTGGTTAGCTAGCTAATTCCACCATGTTTATTTTTAATGCTGCAATGGTTATAAAAGGAGGCAAAAAGAAGTTGTGGATGGTAGTTTGCTTTTTCTGCGCCGAGACTAGAATGTGTGGGTGAAGCGGTACGTTGTGAAATTTGACACATTCACTCACTCGTTACTACTCCACTGCTCATTTCAGCCGTTACTGAAAGAAAAACAACCTCACCTCAGCGAGGCCACGACTTGCAATTAGCCGGTTTATAGTTCATATGCCAGCTACAGTGGTCGCAGTGGCAACGGGACAGATAAAAATGGCCGCCACTCCGACCGTCCCGCAACGTCGACTTGAATACTTATTTTATTTCTATGGATTGAAACCTCAGGCCTTTGTGACGCATGCGCATTCAGGAATACAGTCCACCCACACTCAAACACAGCAGTTGTTGTTAAAATGTTTAACATAATATTAATTTTTTTCACTTCATTCTTTGTTACATCTGTCCCCAGCTGGTGTTACAACTGAACTCTTTGCGCTTGACATCGACCCGCGTGTCACTGATTTTACAGCAGACAGAGTGAAGTTTTTATTTTTTTTTTTGTTAGTGGACAAATATGCGCACCGTGTATCAAAGCTTGACAGGAATTAGCACAAACAACCGCTGAGCTGTGGTGCTTGAACAGGAAGGTGTCGTCGCCCCCCCGCTCCCTCCTGCAAACATCTTGGCAACGTCGCATGCATTCTGCACGAAGCCCCGCTAACAAACACAATCCATCAAGAAAGAGCCACCTCTGTATGGAAGTGGACATGATTTACCACAACGCCTCCCCCACTCCCTATAATCACTCGAGTTAATGTAATGCGGCAGGCTTAAAAACTGAAATGGTACTTATAAATCTGGCCCGTCTCTTGACCTGCCATCTTTCCTTCCTCTCTTGTTTTCACCGGTGTGTGCTCGCTCACCCTCTCTCTCTCCCCCCCCCCCCCCCACACACACACACACACACACACACACACACACACACACACACACACACACACACACACACACACACACACAATATCAGTCAGTCCTTCAGGCTCTCTCTTCCTCTGTGAAATCGGACTCTTACCTGCGCCTCATCCCGTGTGATCCCCCCCACTACAGAGAGGACAGCCACTAGCAGCAAATCATCTCCGTTACCTCTCCACAGTTTGCCCACACTTCAGTGGAGCTCTGCATAAAGTGGGTTTCCAAAACTGCCCTCTGCCTGCTTTGCAACACCCTTTCTCCGTGGTTGTTTTTAAGGGTCTGATCTGAAAACATACTCACTCGATACGGTAAACGCTTGCTATCTTTATACCATAATTCCACGTTGAATTGCAGGTACTACAGACTATTGTGATATTGAAACAGCATGACGATGCTAAAGTGTGTTGGATTTGGCGACATCTAGCGGCGAGGTTTCAGATTGCAGCCAACGGAAGCCCCCCCACCCAAAATGCAAATGACTCTCTCTAGAGCCCTTGTTTGGTTTGTCCGTTGTGGGCTGCCGTAGACACACGTCGTTATAAATGGCTCATTCAAAGCTAACGAAAACTCAACAACTCTTCGTGTCAGGTGATTATACACTGAATAAAACACACTTATTAAAATTATATTCCATTTCTGCCAATAGAGCCCACGGAATACTACACATTAAAAAAGCAGTCCAACAAATCAGTCAGTTTGCTGACCTGTTAAGAAACGTGCAATTAAACAAGGACTCTAATCATTCACTTTGCATTCTGACATAATAAAATGTTGTAGATATATCAAAATATATTCGGTAATGGTTACAGAATAGTGGGTGGATTAAAATGGAGCAATTACTCATAACTCAATACACTTGGTGTGGGCAGGTTTTCTTTTCAAAGTGGAGCTCAGATGAGTAACGTCGTTCAGTTCCATAGCCTCACGTTGCCTCAGCTGGTTACCGAAAGTAGGCAGCGAGTTATGTTTCATTCATAACTTGTATGCATTTTGCTAATCTACTATCTTCCGGGTTACGTGGCCTGCCGTGGCCTGACACGAGGCCCGGTGTAATGTCACGACAGAGCACAGCCAGCGATCTGCTTTTCCATGGTTTTTAGTGTCAATGCTTGCACTCTTTCACAGGTTAAGTTGACCGGTCTCTCTTTCGGGAAAAACTCTTTCCACAGCTCGATGGCTTTCCTGCTGCACCTGGTTAAGCTCGAGGGCCGCTCCCACTCTGCATTAAACATTAATGCAAACATCCATTTCACAAGGAAACACGGCAGCTCAATGTGCTCTCAGTCCGGGTCAGTTGAGAGGTCGGCTCTGTGCCACATTCTTGCTGATCTGAGTGGCAGTGCGTCTGTGATGTGTGTTAGGAGAGCTGTGGTTCAGCAGCTGGAGGACTTGGGAGAGAGTGTGTGTGTGTGTGTGTCGGGGGGGGGGGATACAATGTGTATCACTATGTATTTTGATATATAACATTTTTTTAATATATTTTTTTGTGACATGTAGGCCTCTGTGTTCCAAACTAAACACACCTATGACATAAAAAAAATCTGTGCAAGATTTTAATGGTGGGGGAAACAAAAAACAAAAAAAGCAATTCTGCTTTTGCAAACGGTCACTGGCTAACATTTTTTTACAAAATTGTCTGCAGGAAATGACAGGGACAGCTTAGTGCTCCAGTAGCGGAACAATGTCACGTAGGCAGAGAGCAAAAAGCATGACCGGGCTCTTCAAATCCAAATGTTAAGCTTGGCAACTCCATTTCCAAAGACTATAGACGGACTGTTGCTGGCAGCCTTTGCATGCAACAGAGTATCAACATAATATAATTGCAACAAACGTCAAAAACCTTAGAATCAACCTGAGCAACACATTCCATTACACAAAAAAACAAAAACATTGGCCTAGACATATGAATACAGCGTATACCCACCTCTGAGTGGGGGGATTTACGGTATATCTACTCACCACCATGCAGATTAAGGCCTTATGTAACAATACGTCATGTAATCCATGGCGCTAACTGCTCAGGGGAGATTTTCTACCTTGACTTTGTTAGTCAGCAGGTCCCATTTTCTATGGGACACAAAGGAATCGCTTTGCAAGGCATTGTGGGACTCCAGGTGAGAGGAGGGGTGCTAGCTTTGCCCGGGAGTGACACGGTGAAACCGACGATGCGGCTTGGACTGGGAAAACTACTACTACTGTAAATTGCCATCATCTGCATTTGGGATTTCATGTGTATCGTCATGTGTGAGACAGAGATACTCTGAACCGAACCAATGTGTCATTTCTTTAACAACTCATAAAAATGAGCTTGTCACTATATACATTGACAATGGACTGCGCTGGTGATTTGCACAACCCGCTGGTGGAAACGTTGAAAGCATTTCTCACAGCTGCCATTCTTGTACATCACAGTTGTTTTTTAACTCCAGATAATAATCAGCCCAGTGGCTACTGCCGACCATTATGAATTGTACTCGATATAAATAAGGCCATACGCACCTAAGTTTCAGACACGAGGTTAGGTTTGAGGTTAGAAGAGGAAATTCAAAGAAGAAAAAGAAAAAGAAAAAGAAAAAGGAATGCACGAGAAGGAACTTAAATATAAGAGGTTAAATCACTGTAATGTCCACAACAAGGGTTGTCCAACTTGTTGAACCACTGCATTGCCCGATCAAAATGGGCCTGTTTTGGAACGGGCCGATTACCTGGCCTCAAACGGCTTCACACTCGACACTGCTTCTCATTCGGTCCTGAGCATAGACTGTGTAAAATATGGACATAGTCTTTGTTACATCACCCAGAGGGTTTGGAGCCAGCCTCAAATGGTCAATTGAGAAACATAATTTTTTTTTTGGCACTTTTCGGTTGGTTGCACCGGAGGTTACACATGGGCCTTGCTGCCCCGATTAAACTAATAATAAGCCTTTCATCGAGTACATCAGCTGATCTTTGAGGCAGGACTTGACAGGAAATTAAACTTCAGTGAAATATTGTTGAAGTTTGTTTTTTGCTTGTTAGTTGCCTGGGCTGAACAGCTGGAACTGGAACTAAACATGCTAATGTTTTTTTTCTATGCAGAGTTATGAATTATGTTCTGTTTTCGTAAGAATTAGCATTTTGTTCCTGGAATAAAAACCTGGACTTTAAAAATATATATATATATATATATATATCTATACATTTACTCTTACAGAAGGCTTTGTTAAACATGTTTTTAATCTCAAGCACATTAAAACACAGTGTTATACAGGCTCATTTCCCTACAATTACTACAATAATTCCCAGCATGAAAGCTGAAGGCAGTAGCCAGATGTAATGTTTTCAAGGATGTTTACACTGCATTCATTTTTTATTTTGTATACACATCAGGGACGTCAACGGTGCCAGCTGGTAGACCCTCATCAAACCTAGAGTTGGATAAATCCCATCGTCACTGGTCCTTCCATATCCCCCGACTACAATCACCCCGTAAAGCAGGGTATGCTCTGGGGGCGGGGATACCTTGTGATTGACAGATCTGGGTGTTGTCTGTGTTTCGTCTGACACCTCAAACTCAGATTTTTAAGTTAATGAAAGTTAATTGTCACATTTTGGTCGCTTAAAAATGTCTTATTCAGCTTTCGGTTGTCCTTCAATTTTGGTTGTGCGACACCCTCCCTTGTCACTGCTGGTTCCAAAAAAACCAAGATGGCGATGGCCGAAATGCGCGAGCTCGAGGCTTTCAAACTGTAGTGTAAAAAAACAATGGGTGTCCACTTCTTATTTACAGTCTCTGGTTTAAACCCACAAAATATCACATTTTCTTCTGCGCCGTTAGATTTGGTTGCTTCCGGCGGGTCTTCGCATCAACAACCACATACCTACAACTTACACTGTGGACAGCACAGCAGGCACCGCTAACAGTACAAAACTTGTCTGAGGCATTACCAGGACAGACAACTCATTTACACATTTATTCACAACAGCAGGTGCAGCCCACAAACACAGTGTACTAAATGTACTGCTAACACGAACAGGTGGTTCCTCCTCGCTAGCTGGCTCATCTCCCGCTCTCTCGCCAAAGACGTGGCTTGAAAACAAATCCACTTTGTATACTTGGGTCAACATTCGTGGTTTTTCCTCGATGAATACATTTATCTTGTGTCTGCATGGACAATAAACAAAAAAACAGAATAGCATATACAATACCATAGTTCAGCATGATTAGCATACCGTGAGTAAATACAGTTACGTCACACCTCACAGTAGACTCGAAAGGAATATTACTATCGCGTTCTCGGAAATACCACCTTTGTAAGATCTGAGGGTTATTTCAGGCTTTAGCATTCTGTATTGATCCATAATCCCATTACCTTCCCCAAGAACTCTCGAGGAGTTGTGTGTGCAGTGTAAGTAGGATATATCACAGGTGCGCGTGTTCGTCAGTCTCTCCCTGAAACCCCCCCGTTATCGATCGGCCCTGTGGCCGACTGCACCGTGCCTCTCACATTAACGCCGGCTGAAGATGCAGCTGAAACGACGTGGCTCCCATGGCTGGCAGGGCGCGGCTAAGCGCTGTGCATACTTCCTTTATTAGTGTCAAGTGCCATCGAAGGAAAATATGAGGCAATTAATTTTCCCTGGCCAATCCTGACCACACCAGAGAAAAAATAAATAAAAATGAGGCATCCGCCATCCAACAATAAGGGAATTACGAGAAAATGTATTTCAATTTTTGGTTTTGTATTGTCATAACAAAACCAACCTGACATTTATTGGATCCAGAGGAGGAATTGAATTCTGGAGCTCACACTTATTCATATTATGTACACCATGAGCTAAAGCCAAAGATCAGCATTAAATGGTCATCCGGCTGCGTTGCACAAAGCAATTACAAGTGATGAAAAACACGCTCTAGTACGTACACAAAGGAACAACTCACGCTGCGCCCAGGACATGTGTAAAATGAGGGCTAGCGGGGCCGCGGAAAAACAACAGGAGGCTCAGAAGCACGCAGTCCTCTTCCAGACACACTGTGATGTTTAAATGATCTCCTGCTACTTCTCTAATTCCTGCGGTTAACTCCACCCACCCGCTGGTCCGGCTGCCGTGTGTAGTAACCCATCAGAGGATAAGACTAGGCAGGGTGAATCACAATTACCTTGCCTCCATCTGTCTGCATGTGATCTCTCTCTCTCTCTCTCTCTCTCTCTCTCTCTGTATATTTGCACACAAACAGCCGCTTAACACATTATCATCCATGCGGAAGCCACTAACTTCCATTGTGGGCCTTTTACCCAATTTAGCAAATTTTTGTGAAAATAGTAAAGAGTCTACTCCGGGCCCTATGCTATTGTCACCCCATTAGGACTACAGTCCTTGTTTTTTTTTAGCTGGGAGTCAATGGGCCAGTCTCATATTTAAGGAAAACACCCCTTTCTCAATTTTATGGAGGCAAAACAAAAGAATGTTTAAAGTCATTGCAGGAGAGTTTCAAAGATGGTTTCGTTGATGAGCAGGCACGTGTGATACTGGCGTTAACTCCCTTCTTTGTCCGTCATTCATGCCTGCTTGTCATTACCACTGACTGTATACAAGAAGTGGACGTAGTCTCCGTGACATCACCCATTGGCTTTTGAAGCCTTGAGTTTGGCATTTTGGCTGTCGCCATCTTGGATTCTGGAATTCGCCATCTTGTTTTTTGGCAGTCTCCATCTTGTTTTTTGGCAGTCGCCATCTTGTTTTTTTTTTTTTAAACCAGTGACAAAAGAGGGTGGAAGACATTTTTAGATTACAGTTAACTTTCATAAACTGGAAACAAACTGTGAAAGACTTCTAAGTTTTAAGGTAGTGACCTGTCAATCACAAGCTGGCCCCGCCCTAAAGCATACTCTGCTTTATGGTCTATTTGACTCTAAATTGGCCATAATTTACTAAATGAACGTCATGCTGTATTGAAGACGACATGAAACTAGAGATTGAGACCATAAACTCATGTTTACAATGTTTACTGAGGTAATAAATCAAGTGAGAAGTTTCTCAAAGACAAATTTTGACAAATTTTTGCAACCAGAGGAGTCGCCCCCTGCTGTCCATTAGAAAGAGTGCAAGTTACTTACAGGTAATTAAAAGAGGCCGCTTGTGTACAGTTTCTAAGTTTTTCATTCCACATGAAAAGTCTCCGGAAAGCAGGAATTCAAGCCTCCGATAACCTAACTTTCAGAAGTTCCCCATAGCTGTCGTTTGATGATTTTTTTATTGTTGCCTTCACACAGGGCATGGATTACCAAACGAGTCAGCATATTAGCTTCCTGGATCCTTATTTATAACTTTGAACACATTCTCTGCTCTTGCAGGAGCAGCTCGTACATCAGACGCTCTTGTGCTGTTCACAAAGAAATCTCTATTTGCAACTCCTACTTCTAAGGTGCCATTTCAGACTGAATGAGAAACTAATTTAAGTGTGATATTACATTATGTATCAAAAGTCAGCCAGAAATGTTCAACGGTTCAAACATTACTGTTTTGGATACGGGATTATTGTATGCTGCGATAACAAACAAAAGAAACTTTCACGATGGCACTTTAGTGCAATAAAGGATCATGGGAGGTTGTAAGGAGCTGTGAAGGGTCTACGTGTTGGATCAATACTGCGGCCGTTTTCCATCCCTCTTGTAGCTATTGAGCTAATCATATGGCAAAGAGTTAAATGATTTTAATAAAATGTCTCCATTAACACTGAGATCTCCATTAACACTGGGACCCCCCACCCCCCTCCTCTCTGCCCCCTAGAGGTTCCCTATAACAAGGTTTCTGTGAATGCAACACAGGGGAAGCTGTCGCAGGGATCCTTTGATCAATAGCTTCACAAGAGCCATGATTGTTGCCCAAATTGCCCATGATTGAACACGTGCGCACGTGCCCACGCCTGTGCGCAGGGCGTGCGTGCGTGTGCGTGTGAGGAAGAGATGAGGCCTGCCTGGTATACGTGTCTCTTTCACGTGTACGCCTAGGCACACAAGTGACCTCGTGCATCAATCACGCTCTGGCAAAAGCAATACTGACAAGCAGTGAGAGACAAATCCGATGGGATTCCTGCTCACACATCCCCCCGCTCCACCACCCCCACCCCTTCCCCTGTAGCGCGGCGAATGCGACACCGGGCTGTGATTGGGGAGTTGGAGAAGCCGAGTTGGGGGGGGGAGGGTAGGTGTAAAATCACCTTGCCCAAGGGTACGGCCTGCACAGATCAATATCTGTGAGAATTGATGCCAAACAGTGGAGAGTAGGTACATGTGTGTGTGTGTGTGTGTGTGTGTGTGTGTGTGTGTGTGTGTGTGTGTGTGTGTGTGTGTGTAGTGGCCCTAAGGAGTCAGACGGGCCAAGGATGAGCAGCAGCTCCCCCTGTTGGGTAGAAATAACTGCTGAAGGCCTCAAACCTAGATGCTGGTTTAGGATTACAAACTACAGGCTGCCACTATAAACTACATAAAGAGGATATTGATATTATAGACATATAGTTTGTACAACAAAAGCTGGACTCCCAAGCAGCTACATTAACCGAAAGTATCAAAAGTAGAAGTACTCATACTGCAGAATGGTCAGACTGATGGAATAATGTGTGTGCGGCATTTTTGTCGAACACACATAAGAAGCGTCATGTTGTGCTGGCCAAACTATTTGCATAATGCTCAAATTTAGGAATCTGCGTCTGTCAGTAGTTCTGAAAATCACATTTTGCAGCGCAGTAAGCAAATATACATCAAATCTGTATTAACATGTTCAAAATGTTTGAGAAGCGAGTGTCTGTATGTTGGAGCACGAGGTCAGGTTGCTGCGCTGGAACAATGCAAATGCTGATGAAAAAATGAAAAAAATACTTGAAACAAATTAATTTGCATTGAAAACCGGGTGAAATATTCTTAGTGCGCTGGCAGATTTTCATTCACTTTTTTTTTTTAATAGAAAAAAATAAAACATAAAGTACGCAATTAAGTCTCTCTTCAGTGAAACGTGTTTTAGAAGCAGATCATATTTTGTGTTGTTGCTGCAGGAGGTGAAAATACGGCTTTCAATTATTTCCAGAAATTAGCCCTCGAAGCATGTAAACATTTTATTCTCAGGAAACTATTATCATATTCTTCTGCCTGTTCATTGATAGACCAGCATAATGCAGCAGGCGTTGGCGCTCCATCTCTAGTTGGGTCAGTTTGAGTCGACCACGTTTTGGATTAAGTAATGAATGCCCCCGCCCCCTGGCGACCCCCCCCCAGTGCCTGTGTCAAAATATATAGTTTTAACACCTCCCGTTGGTTCCATTCCGCTCATATTGGACATAATCCCGAATTTATGTGTTAAATCAAAAGGCAGCAGTGGGTATTGCAGCAAAAAAAGCACTGAACATATTCCACAGATAGCGAGAATAGTGGGAGGGGGGGGGCAGAAGCTTGCTTCTGTCCCGGGCCACCCCTGCAGGTTAATCCAGCAATGTGTGTGTGTGTATGCGAGGTCTAGGGTTTGCATATATACAGCATGTTCACAAATGCTTCAAAAAGATTGTGGATCCAAGTAAACACAGTATGGAATTTGGCTTCAGAGCATTTACATTCATTTTCTGCACAATGTGTGCTTTTCTTTTGCCCCCGCAGAGATCCCGCCGCCGCAGAGACACCCAGCTAGTATTTATGTTCAGCAGCAGTCATAAAACCTCCACCCCGTCCTTGCACACCTTGGACCCATTGATGCGTTTGATAGGTGCTGCCTTCGGTCTGACATTATTTGCCTCATTTTTCATATTTTTCGCTCTCTCTCTCTCTCAAACATGGCCGTGTGTGTGTGTGTGTGTGTGTGGATATTAGAGAGAGTGAGCAGCAGAGTAAGAAAGGAGAAGTAAAGGGCTGTGTGTGTGTGTGTGTGTGTGTGTGTGTGTGTGTGTGTGTGTGAGAATGTCAGTCAATGTCAGTGAAGTATCTGGGCGTGTGCACGTCACACTCTGGCATTTATCTATGTGTAAGCAAGGTAACGGAGCAATATTTCCCCCCGCGTAAACTGTCCGACAGAGCGACATGTGTCCTTCCTTGCTGTGTTGTGATTGAGGGGGGCAGTTAAAACAACCCCCCGCGATGCCATGGTGACACATACAAAGTGGGGCCCCCGAAACAAAAAGGCAAGTAAACAACGCTGCATGTTCTTCCACGCCAGTGAATTTAACGCCGAGCAGCACTCCCCGTCGAGTGCTGCATCCTTGAGCTTCTCTCCTCAGGTGGCAATTTTCGTCGGGGGTTGGGGGGGGGGAGAGTTGCTGTCGACCAAAGAAAAAAAAGGGGCTCTGCAATACTGCACAGTAGAAAGGGGAGCAAATTGAAAGCAGGTAATCGCGGACATCGGTGGACTATTCTGCGAGTTGCAGACCCGAGAGACGAAAGGGCTGGTCCCAGAGAGGAGGCTGTCAGCTGCACTACTGTTTGTGGTGGTGTGAGCTCTTCCTCGAACACTTTTATTATCTCCCCCAGGAGATCATGTGTTTGGCCTTGTGCGTGTGTGAGTGAGTATGCAACTCTGTGTCTGTCCACCGGCCTAATCATTTTGGTGCTCATTTATGACTGCAAGCCCAATGAACCTCTTGTGGTCGCATATGTTTTGGTGACTACTCACTACTCTTGTTTCCGCTATCGATTACAAACTCTTCCTCTCTTGATTTGCACGCTTGCGTAAGACAGTTCCACGTATGTAAGTTTGACAAACTGATCTGAGCACTGACTACAACTCGGAGCGTCTTCTCATGTCGTTAGGTGTGTTTGGCTAGCAGAGCTAACAGCTAAAGGGGCTAATACAGCCAACAGATCTCAACACACAGCCCCGTCTTCAGAAAATGACTTTCCCATGCAACCAAAGTGCACTGTGAATTATGTTTCAAGGGATTACGTCGCAGATTACTTTTTTTTTTTTTTTACGTATCAGAAGAACGCTTCTAATCATAGTCCACAGAAATGCGCAGGGAGGTGGTCAAAATGGTGGATGGGTCAAAATGACACATCACTTCACCCAGGAGACCGCGGAGACCAACGTAAATGTAACAAATGAAGCCATTTTAAAGCCAAACTGTTCAAAATGTTTTTTACACCGTAACCAAGTAGTTAATACGTGTTAGTTTCAATTTACACGTTAACTATGTGTTTCTAACTTTTTTTTTTATTATGACTGTAATCCCAAAGTAAATAAATGTCCCTTGTAACATAAATTCAGAATGCAGTTTTGCTGTATGATCGGGTCATTTCGTAGGAGGCCGAGTTGACACACAGCAGGACTGACAGGAAGTGTTGAAACAGTCAACATGAGGCGTTACACATTGAAGTGCAGTTTAGCTGCTGCAGTCCAGTAAAACCAGAGTGAATCTGTTGCGTGAGACGTGCTCCATCTGTCAGTGTTGACCATTAAATCAATTCTGAACCATCTCTGTCTCTTTCCTTTAAATTATATGGTGAGAATTTTCCTCCCATTGCCGCGGTTCATTTGCAATTCCGATGCTCGGAGAGAGAAATGCAACCTCGGCCGCAGTACAGTGATTAAGGCCATATCGACAACTGAATTAATTCCTGATTGGCTGGCGCGAGGGTTATTCTGCCTCACAGGGAGAAAGCAATTCCCCTTAAAGATTTCCCTGCCCATTATTTCCCCACTTCTACTGTCACACCTATGACTTCCACCTTTCCTTCTCCTTCTCCCTCTTTTTTTAACGGTAAAATCTGTCTACAGGCCCAAGCTCATTTCCCCAACCAAAGGCCATCGAAGGGTGAGTCATATAATTCTACATTTGTCTTAGAAACAGAGGGAGACAGCATATGAATCACTTTCCCGGCCCCCGGTGTGACTGAACTATCGTCGCTACAGCTGCTATAATATCTTGTCATTCACACGACGCCAAATGCCACCGCACTGCTGCCACTTTCGCTGCGAAGTGCGCCCATGTTCAAAGGGCTGAGAGCGATGACATCCCTCCCCCGCGGTAATGATAACATTTGGAAACCCGGGGCCCACTGGGAAGATGGGTAAGAGACTGTCGGGCTGGCAGCCATTGTCAGTCAGCTGCTGTCACAGGGAGAGAGGGCAAATGCCAAGGCGTCTGATGCCTCGCTGCACGCCACTCCGTGTCTGACAGCTGCCAGCGCCGGCCCGAGAGGCGGGAGGGCGGGGGGGAGGAGCCAAGCAAGGGGAAAAGTGAAGGGGCGTGGGGGAACGTGGGGGGGGGGGTAGCATCGCCTTTGAGGGTGACCTGCCAAGTCAAGGCCCGACACAAAATCTACTGGGAAAACAGCCAACAAACAGCCAATAGAAGAGGGAAAGAAACAAACTCCAGAAACACCTTCATCGAATGGGACTCTGTACATTAATGTTGGAACATCTGAGGCAAGCGCACATGTGCATATTAATCGAGAGCACATCATCAAAGTGCGATCCGCTCGTCATAACGCGGCTCTCCGTGGCCTGCTGCAGAACAAAGCGCTTCCCTTTAACCTGCTGCAATTACCAGGCTGACAGAGGATAAATGGTTTACCCTATTACTGCTGTGGGAACACTGTATCCTAATGCCCCCCCCCCAAATACCCCCATGAATGGGAAAGGGTAAAGCGTTGGGTGTCAAAGAGTCTCTTGGGAATCCTTTCAGGCTCGCTAGACCGTCTTTGAAGCAAATCAAAATCAATATCCCCTCAAAAGCGCCTCTGAACCTACAGGCAGGACTTTTTTTAAAAGAAGAAAAGTAAATGCAAAAAATCTGAAAATTCATGGCTTCTGTGAGCAGGTCTTCCCACAAAAAATATCTCTTTAAGCCCTGGTAAACACTTTCAACAGCCTCTTCACAAAAAGTGTGATCTATTTTCATAATTTCTCGAGAGTGGTCTCCATGGCTAAAGCACACATTTTTCTTAGAAGTTGATGAGGGACTATTATATTCTTTATTCCTCCTAGTGCCCTGCAGAGAGTATGGGAATATATTACATTATGGAAAATGAAAGGAACCTCTTTCATCATGCTATATGTGAGAGTCTAACCGTCTAATGCACCTTTGAGATTGTAGACCACACAAAATACAGAAAACTCTAAATATAAATCGCTCTGTTGACTCCCACTTTCCCCATTTACAGAAATCCAGAAGTGAGTTTTGAAGTGGGCATTTACGCATCCAGCTTTGGATGACACCATCGAGCGTTTCCCAACAGGATTTTGTGAGACTGTAGTTGGGGGGCATGCATCCTCCCGAAGAAAATTGTGTATATTTTGAAGTTAGATCTGGTGCATTAGATCTATGAAGAGCGTTGCACTCTTGTAAACAAGTGTGTGCTCTCGGGGAAAAAATGTTGTCCACTATGCAACAATTTAATCATTTAATCACCAATTGGTAGTATAGATGGTGATGGGTGTGAACCAGTCTCTTTGAGGAGTGGAGCAAGTGTGCAATTTTCAAATCACCACTTCTGATAGAGTATGTCCAAGCTCCATTAACCATAAACCAGCAATTACAGCGAGCCCTAGCTCTTCAGTTACTCAAATATCCTGCAATGTGTACTGGGTGGCTCATTTGCACGGGGCTCATTGAAATAAGTTCGCAAAATGGGCAATTTGTTTAATTGTGTTGAAAGCTAATGTGCATAAATCGTATTAAATTGAATAGCTTTTGAGAAAGTCTAGTCTTTTCTTTTTACACAAGCCACTGGAGGCACAGGCAGAAGAAAAAAAAATACATATTCATTTTTAAATTTTGACAAAGCAGTGATTTTAAAGGGTGGGTGGGGGGTGGGAGGGGGCAGGGGGGACTGGCAAATGCGATGCAATATGTGTTCCGCGCGTTGGAATCTAGCAAAACGAAAGGAATTCATCACCCACATTTGTTCCAAAATGTGTTTGGGTGCATGATTTATATTCCGAAATCTGTTATGGGAAGGGGGGGGGGGGAGGGAGCACATATTGGAGTTCTGCTTGCAAAGCTGGCTGTTTACTTACCGCCAGCAAGAACTTGAGAGCCCACAACATGCAGATGTAGGGCTTTCAGAAAATGTGCTAAACCGATACTTTACCCAACCGCACGTCTGCTCACGAACCGGCGACGTCTCCCTGTGATTCACCCGGAGTGCAAAAACACAGAAATGGCAGATGTTGGTGAACTTTACGGCACCCGAATGCTTCTCCGACATCACTAATGAGAGAGAAAGAGCGAGCGAGAGGACATTCATCCCGGGAAGTGACATTTTTAAAACAATCACATATTCTGTTGGAAGAAAGACGCTCCAGGACGGCACGCGGCGCTCCTCCCTTTTAAAACAAGCTGGGTGTTTACTGAAGCATGCCCTGCAACTGACTCCCCCCCCACCCGACCACTTGCCCCCCCCCCGCCCTTGACACCACTAGTGGGCATCATTTGGTGGGAAGTGAACACAGTTGCGCCGCGTCCCCCAGCTGCCACCTCCCTCAGCTGCCACCTCCCTCAGCTGCCACCTCCCTCAGCTGCCACCTCCCCCAGCTGCCACCTCCCTCAGCTGCCACCTCCCCCAGCTGCCACCTCCCTCACCAAGGCCTGACCGAAGCCAGTCCGACTGAGGAAGACTAACATCCCTGGTGAGAGTCAGTAGGTGGAGCGGTCCCGTCGCCCTTCTCGCCAAACCCCGATAATCGGACTTGTCTAACAAATTGCTCTCAGCAGCTGTTCCCTCAATCTGCCCGCTGAGCTGAGTCCCCCCCCCCACCCTCCACCCAACTCAGCTCCCTCCGGCCCTGCCGCTGTGTGTGTGTCACCATGTGCACGGCCACGCGTGCGGCAACCGTAGGTGGGGAGTCACCCAGACGTCGATTCACCATGTTCGCAGTGGAGAACCTCTGTTGTCATTTGCAAGTGGGGGAGATGAGGCACAATCTGCTGCTGCGAGTGTGTCTGTACTGTAATCCGTGTCAGAAGATGAGGCACTTCGGCCCTTCCCATTTGCATGCATGCTGCGCCCTTACACTGCCTTGTTTAGTGCCGTTTTTTTTTTTACGACAAATTGCTTGCTGCAAAACTAATAGAGGGGTTGTAGTCGACAACGGAAATTGTGTTTTTCGGAGAATTCGCAGATGAGATGGAAAGAGGTCTAAGAAGAATGACTAAATTGCTGCTTCACCCCGTGAATCCCTTCAACTTTGATATGGGGCAGAGAGAGTGGATTCTTATATACTACTCAGATTACCTCCCCTTTTTGGGGGGGGATAAAATAAAACTATATTAAAAAAATTGTCACATACAGATGTGCGCAGGATGATTATTGGGTAATATGTATGTTGATGTTGTCTAATGTCAAGCTGCGCGAGCCTCAATTGCTAGCATCACAGCGGCTGTGAGTGAGTAGGGCCGGTCTACCGTGTGCACTTGGGTTGGTCGTTACTGCGTTAAGCCAATGTCGCTGCTAGTTCTCTCTCCAACCCGGCATGCTGGATCTAATGTATGGTCCAAATGAGTCCCAGTCTGCATTGCTTGGTACATTATAATGAGGTCCCTGAAGGATGGTATAGGTGGATGACATTCCATTACACCACTCCGAGACCCCAAAGCAAATCGGCTGCTCTTGTTTCCCCAGCTGTTTTCCATTTCACTCTCTGCATCTTATCCCGCCCCATCTCCTAGCCTCCATCTCTCGTTTGTGTCCGCTCCTCACTGACCTCTTCTCCGAGGCCCCGTCGCTTCCTCCACCTCATTCCGCTATCTATTTCTCCTCCTCGGCAGCAACCCCATCCTCCGCTTTCCCAATCTCTTTCTTCCGTTCCCTTCCCTCCCTATCCCTCTGCCTCTCTTCATCTTCCCCTCATCCCTCCATTCTCTTCAGCCGGTAACAGCCGAGGCGGGCCTTTTTCCAAGAAGGCGACGGTTAAACCACTTTGGGCTCAACTGCGATGGCTTTCGCCGTGGACTGGTTACTGCGTGAAACAGGTGTTTAATGCTTAGTGGTGTTTCAGATGGCAGGCCTTGGACAGAGGGGAGATCCCATCAAGCTGATTTAATGGGCCTCAGCCGAGCCTGAGTGATGATGCGTTGAAGATTTCTTGGCAAGGTGATTAACTAAGCAGTGTTCCTATTTTTCAGGTGCTGTTATTTGCATCGTACACACATTTATTTATTCTGGGATTCAAAACTAAATCCCACTGGGTTTAATAACAACAACAACCCCAATATGCATTCTTGTTTTTCTTTTGCAAATTTGAGATACCAGATGTCCAGCAATCTGGCACTTGTTTTCTTTTCTTTTAACTCTGTAAAAATACACTAAATATATGACTTTACTGAAAATGGTCTCCATACAAACAGTTGTCCATACAAGCGCCACACTGTTTTTGCCTGCTGTTTGGGGCTGGTACAGTCGTTATAAGAGAACCTTTTTTGGCATGAAAAAAAATGCTCTCTGGTGTGGCTGCTTTGCTGTAAACTAAAACAATGGGCTGAAAGGTGCTAAAATGCACTACAGAGCCTTACTTTCTGTGTACGCCACCTAGTTATTTTAACCCAAACCATGATATTTTCCTAACCCTAACCAGGTGAACTGATTGCTCGCCTCACTGGACATGCGAAGGAGAACGCTCTAAAAAAATTAGAAATACATTTTTGGACAATATGAACCGTTGTATGTGGACACTTTGAACTGAGTTATGGAAACCACAGGTGATAATACTGTGTGTGTTTGTCGGTACCAGCTTTCATATGATACATTTGAGCCATATAAAATATGAATTAGTGCTTAGTTATAAAGATGGACTCCTAATTTTGTTAAAGCCCAGATGCCCAAATTATCTCTTAAAACATTGTTTTGAAACTCAAAACTTATTGAAGACAGTTTCAAAGCACCAAAGCAAGTTGAGGGGCAGGAGAGGGGGGTTTGGGGGGGGGTGGTCAGGCGGGGAAATGGAGATGTCAGGGGAATTACATTCAAAGTTTTGGGGTTTGTTACTGACGACTACCTGACGCCAGATATACATGTCAGGGGTCGAGAAATTCCAGTTATTGGATGAGCAAGATCTCACGGGAGCTCCCAAAGTTCCATACTTGTGAGAAACTTGACAGACTTTAAGCATCCCCAGTGCTCTATGCCAGCCGCGGAGCACAATTTCTGTCTTCAGCTCTGCACAGACACGGGTCAGCAGGCCATAAAGTGATAACTTTTTTTCCCTTATAAGAACATGTATGAAACAACAACTTACAATGACCCGGCACACCGTACAAGCTCTGGTCTGTAAATGGTCGTTCCTGGTATCTGTAATGATGTTGTTCACTTGCTCCTGCTCTAACGCTGAAAGTTCAGTCAGTTTCACCCTCCGAAAAAAATTATATGAAAAATAAAGTAGACCAGCCAAACACATTTTACATAAGACTTCCTTGGAAGCAATTTGCCCATTTCCAGTAATGGACACAGAGAGACGAAAAAAGAAGAAAAAACCCCCGGCAGGATGTTAATTATGACTCAACACATCGGGGGCAGCAATTTGCCAGAGGTTTACAGCCCATGAAGGCCCACCACATTAAGTGGTTTAAAAGATCAAATTGTTGTACTGAAGCAGAATACCACTTAAAAGTCTTTACGGAGCTGCTGCCCAAGAAAAGGGGAATCTTTCAATGGAACAAAATTGCGTCTGTCATGTTTATCTTGAGTAATTTTCAGCTGGAGAACCCCCCACCCCCCCTCCCAGCCGCCTTTACTGTGGCTCTAGGATATTGAAATGTGAAATATTTGAAGCGGTGGTGCATTCATCAGCGCCCATTCACTTGGAAATGCTGTTGTCCTGAGAGAAAAGGAGCTTTCCATCGAGTTCCTCACTTTCTTTCTTGTAGACACAGGTCAAAACTGTCATTAGTATCCTTCCTATTTTCTAAAATGTTCCGCTTCAGATCTGTTTTCAGTCATTACTGTGCAGAGAAAATATGACAATGCTTTCCAACGGAAATGATGGACCCTGTCTCAAAGAAGAAGAAAAAAGCATGTCGCTTGGCCGTTAAGTTTCTCATCATTCCTCTTTTCATGCTTGTCATGGCTAACTTACCAGCGGACTATTTACGATGATCTGCAGTTTTCCTTCTAACTACTATCTTCCACGCTTTACCGTCCTCTATCTCCTGGTTCAAATCGGAACTGACAGCCACAAACTGGGCCAAAAGGGAAACAGATTAGATTAAAGACCGGCAAGAAAAGTTCAAACAAGCCGCTGAGAAACCACCGAGGACCCGAACCGCGCCTGTCTAATCGCTGGATCCCAACAGGAGCAGCCCGTCTATTACGCCCCATTTGTTTTTATTTGACTGCATCAAGCTCTTTTAGGGTCTTTGTGTGAAATGCTGTCTATATTTGGGTTTGTGTGTGTGTCTTTGATGTAAAGCTGTCCTGGGAATGGGTCGTTCATGGTTTTTATAGACTCGCTGTTGTTAGCTGTAAACAGGGAGGAATTTCACAGACAAAAATTACAACCCTAGATGCAAACAGTGAAGACATCAGCAGGGCGAGTGCTCTTGTAGATCAGTTCTTTGCAATGCTTTCCGAATGTTGAGCAGTCGCTGAGCATACGTAACGTTCATATGTGCAGCCGAACTTACAAATGCTGCGTTTCAATGTTGGGTATTTCCATCACTGCCTCGTACCCCTGGGCCAACTTGATGATGCAACTTGATGTTAGTCCGCTAATAGAATCTACCGTAGGGGAGTGGGAAGATTCATGTCAGCAAGGAGCCAAGAATTCTGTTTTCAGTTTCTTATAAACTGATGCTGGAGGTGTTTGTAGAAATCATCCAGGAAGCCATCAGGTGCAGCTGCTTTGTTATTGGACGTGTGATTAAGTGCGGTAGAGAGTTCATCTCTTGTTATTGGTAAATGGAAGGTGTTTGCTTCTTCTTGAGGAAGATGTTGTCGATCAATACTGTTGAGAAAAGGAGCTGATGTTTTCACGATGTGGGTCATGTTCTATATACTACAGGGATGGTAAAATGGATATCAAAAGTGAGGTTTATTCCCTCAAACTAGAAGCTTTTTTGTTTGGTATTTTTCCAGAATGAGATCACTGGAAACACTGTTCCCTTCATTTGCACTGTTAGCTGCTAGATGCCGGCTCAGCCGTCACCATGTTGATATATATATATAAATAAATAATTAGGGTGTTCAACACTAATGTTGCAGCTGGATGGGGCTCATTTTTATGACCACAGTATATACTGCTGGGTGGTTGAAAATGGAAAGATGGTACATGCTGCGGCCGGTAGATCAAATGAATTTCTTTACATTTTTTTGTCTTGATTTGATGTGTTTTCGTGTATATTACTGGAGCACTTATGGTATATGACAGAATACACTCAACATCGGGAAAAAAGTACAGCGACCCTCGAGGCGATCACCCCCCCGGCCGACCGCCGAGCAAGACCTGCCGGATCAAACGCCACCGAACTGCGACAGGGAGGAGAGCCGAGATGGAAGCTAAGCTAACCCACCATAGGGCCGAAGGCTACTCCACGACCCAGCATGCTCCTGGCTGTCTGGTGTTCGGTCGCAGGAAAATAAGATGGATGAAAAAGGAGTTCAGGCGAACCCAGCGACAGGAGGTCAGTGGTCTCCATCGTTCATCCCGGATCAAGCTGCACTTGGCGGGCGGAGATCAGGACGGAGATCAGGACTCAGGAGGGACGAGGAGGAGGTGGACTCTGTGTTTACATCGTGATGCTCGGTGCTCAAACGTATTGAAAGTTGACGGGACGATGTTTTCCTGACGTCGAGTTGTTAATGTTCAGATGTCGGTCATGTTATCTGCCCAGAAAAATGTGTTTCTTGCTGCTGTTTACATTTGTTATGATGCAAATAAAAAAAATAGAATGCACAACAGGAGTTTTGCTTGTCATTTTTTTCTTGTGTTGAAAATGTCGTTGTGCGTCCCTGTGTTGCATAATGACAATAAATTATGTGCATAATGCATGTACCCTGAATACATTATACCACTGATTATAACTGTCAAATTTGCAAAATTAGAGTAAAGCTGTACTTAAAGTGTCATCTGCTCGATAATGAAATGTTTCTCTTACAAATAACAGAGGGCCAATGTTCTGAGATCTTTAATGCGAGTCGCTGGTTAAGATGAAAATCCGTGAGTTAACTGGTTGTCAAGAGCCATTTAGTAGTCTAATTGTATCCGATGGGAATTTATGAAGCTTTTACAATATTTATGACGTGGACCCTGTAAGCGGAGGATACACACAGAAACAGAGGGGAGGCCATTGTGTCTCACACTCTCCTCTGATAGCATCTGTTCTATTGCAGCTCTAAATATTGCGTAATCGCTGCATTTCACAAGTCATAGAGCATCATTGCAAAACAAATTACAGAGTGTTGCTATTTTTACATTATATCTGCATTACACCTTAGAATTGCCCAATGAAACTCCTCAACTATGCGTTCAAAACAACACCGGCATTTCGGCATCCATTATATAACCCACTGGATTGCTGCTTTGTCCTTTGCATTCACACCATCCTCCGCACCGAGACATGTCTGGTCATGATTCCTATTTCGGTCTCCCCGCAAGACGAGGGGATTATTACAGCATATACAGTATGTGACATGTCACACGCAAACCAGATGAAGTTTGACCATTGCAACCTTCCATACCCGTCAAGGAGGGCGACAGGGGTTAATTGGAAACCAAACTGCAGTGCCAGGCGACTTATTGTCCAGGTTTCTGGGCAAGATAATAAGGCTGCCTGTCACAGGTAATAACTGTCATCATATCTGTGAATACGTTTTTTTCACACAGTAATGATGTATTATTACAAATCTCTCTCTTTCTCTCTCTCTCTCTCTCTCTCTCTTTCTCTTTCTCTCTCTCTCTCTCTCTCTCTCTCTCTCTCTCTCTCTCCCTCTCTCCCTGTCTCCCTCCTCCCTCCAGCAGGCATGATAACCAATCACACCCGCAATCAAAGGTAGTTTTAACACCCTGCTGTCATTTTATCCACCCATGTGTGTCGGTGTTATGAGCTGTATGGTTATATACATCTATCTTACGGTCTTCCTGAAGCAGCAAGGGTATATTTGGCATGAGTGCGACGCATGCGAGGGAAGGGAAGACAGGTGTTATCTGCCGTAAAGGTTTTACGACAGGACCCAATTTTGTTACTTTCCGAAGGCTTTATGTGAGGTAATGATTACTCTGGGTAATGCAGAAGTCAATCAAAAGTAGCTCTTATTGACCATATGTGGCGATTGGTTTTATGGGAGTCTGAATGGAAAAGCTGTTTCTATTTTTTCTTTTGAAAAACTCTGCAGTTCTATAAAAAAAAAGAAAGAAAGAAGAATGGTAATGCACACTGCTGGACATGTAAATAAGCCTCGCAGTTCACATTGTCACCTTAATAAGTGATAATATGTCAATGTTGTGTTTCCAGCTTGTATCTACAGCCCCGAAAAGGCCCAAAATATGTTTTTGTTTATGTTAGTAAACAGAATATGGTATAAATGAGGCGGCAACCACCGGGTCTGAAAAGTGAAGCCAAAGTGTCTTAAAACTGCATTCTTTCTAATGGACAGCAGGGGGCGACTGCTCTGGTTGCAAAAAGAAGTCAGATTGTATAGAAGTCTATAGAAAATGACTCTACTTCTCTCTTGATTTATTCCCTCAGTAAACATTGTAAACATGAGTTTATGTCTCAATCTCTAGTTTCAAGTCTTCTTCAATACAGCATGATGTTCATTTAGTAAATTATGGTCCATTTAGAGTCAAACAGACCATAAAGCACCACTGCCTTCTCCGGTCTGGGATTTTTTTTTTATTTAATTCTTTAACAGTGGGATTTCAATTCATGAAAGTTGTATCCTTTTTGGTCACCTAAAAATGTTTTATTCAGTGTTCAGTTAGCTCCACCGTCTTGTGTCACTTCTGGTTGCAAAAAAAACAGACGGCAACGGCTAAAAACCAAGATGGCGCCAGCCAAACACCAATATGGCAATGTTTAAAAAAGAAAAACAAGATGGCGATTATGTCCACTTCTTCTATACACTCTGTTATGTCCACTTCTGATATATGTTCATGTGCTATGTGCACATGGAGCACATTTTCACATACAGTATGGACATGATACTATTAACAATGTTAAAACCATCTCATTTGTCCCTCTATCAGGGCAACCTGAAGTACTTTGCTTCTCTCTTTTTTCTTTGCTCTCATAGCATCCTCCAAACATATTCTTTTTTTTTTTTTTTGTCAGCAGAGATTTTGTCTCCCCCTGCTCTCTGTTTTAACTCAGAAAAACAAGCTCCCACTCATTTGTCAGTGTTCCCTTATCTGCAACCACACTGTGTTCTGCAGGACCTCTCTACAGCGCAGGTTACTTAGGTGGGTGGGGGCGAAGTTTGCGGTGGTGTGGCGGGAGAGAGGGGGGGCCTGGAGAGCCCTGGACTCTAATACCAATGACCTCCAGACCGTCCCGCCTTTCTAGAACGATGAATCTCTCGCATGCACGCTGTTCACTGTGATGTTTTCCCTTTTCCACGCAGCAACATCTTATAAGATGCAAAGATGGAAATGAGGCCCGTCGGTGCAGCCCCAGAACCAGGCAGCCGTTGTTACATTACACACACACTTGCAAACACTCACACTGCTTTTCTTTTTTTATAGCACTGAACCTTGCACTACATTGTCAAACAATAGGATTTCCTGCAGGTACACACCTGAGCATGAATCACGCAGCTCTCAGATCTAACACAGTAACCTCATCCAACTGCAACGGAGGCACAAGGGCAGAGTTACATGAATCAAATCCGAGCTCTTTGAAGGAAAGAAAGAAAGGAGAGAAAAAAGGTTTGAAGGTGATTGACCTCGGTGAACGAGGAATTGCTTCTCGCTTCCAACGCCTGTGCGTGGGATGTGATTGGTGACTCCTCATCAGCTTTGCATCATGACTGCTGTTTGTTGCCACCAGATATTAATAGCTGCAAAGATTCTGATACAGGCATGTCTGTATTACACTATACATTAACATACTCAAAAGGGAGGACGTGAGCGCCTGTGGGGTGCAATAAACCGGTGAACGTACAGCGGGCCGCGCGATGCACCGGTGTGGGGCGGGTTTACTACCTCTGTGCTCTGTTTGTTTGGCATTCAAAAAGGTGTCGTGTTCGCTGAGTGGCTAAAAAAATGAATGGGTAAAGCTCGCTCCGCCATCAGCAATGTCACTCTTGGCACCGGCTCAAACAGCACTACTCAGTGGCCAAAACTAGAAGCATGTGGATGGAGCAGGCAGAGGAAACCCCACCTCTTTAGCCATGCAAGTCACATTCTAAGGAAGGCAGTGTCCGTCTCTCCATCCATCACTTTTGGTCCAGACTGAAATATCTAACTGCTGGATTGCCATGGAATTTTGTTGTTCAAACATTTAAGGTGCCCAGAGGACCACGACTAATGACTTAAACCCCTGATATATACCCTCGCACCACCACGAGGTTGACATTTTTGCCTTTTAGTGAAACATCTAAACAGCTGTTGGATGGATTGCCATGGAATTTGGTTCAGACGTGGATGTTCCCCTCAGGGTGAATTGAACCCTCTGACTTTTCATCTAGCGCCATCGTCAACAGAGCTCAGCGGCTATGTTGATCATTTAAATGTGAAACTACTGTGCCGCCTCGCAGAGCTGCTGGCGTGGCTGTAACCTCTAAGGGGTGAAACTCACAAAGAGAGAACGGGTTGCAGCCGCTGACAGCAGCAGGAATTGCGCATTGTTTGCAACCGCTATCTGCCCCGTCTCACGGTCCGATTCACAAAAGATATTGGCCTAATGATATTAGAGCGCACATACAGCCGGCAAGTTTTGCAGCTAAGTGCAACCCGCTAGCTAGGGATTGCAAATATCCATGTGGCGAAGTATAAATGGGCTCGAGGCCAATGTTGGGAGGGTTGAGAGTCAGCCTGAGACAGATGCCTGTCGGGACCAGGTTCTGTTATTCCAAAACGTTATTTAGGACATTTATTGAGTTCATGAGAAACCTGCAGCAATACCAGCAGAAACGACTTTCTGAATAATTTCACTATAACTGCTGATCTTTGTGAATTGGACAGTTTTTTTTCAAAATGAGGCTCATTTGCGCAAAAACTTCTGCATATTACCTTATTAACATAAGTGCAAATAGCACAGGAGCACCGGTACACTATTTGCTTGGCATCACAGTTGGGGGTGAGAGGAGGGTGAGAGGAGGGTGGGTTGGGGGGGTGGAGGGGGGGGGGCATATCACTCTTTGCAGGTGATTTGCGAATTCAAGAATTTCTTTTTGTTTTGTTTGCACATGGGTTTAGCAGCCCAAATAGACACAAAACCCTTTTGGGAAATCACCCCTTAGTCATTTTTTTAGATATATATATATATATATATATATATCTCATCACATAGGTTTTTATGTGGCCTTTTAATATTAAGTATTCTGTAAACTTGTCACAGTATTTACCAAAAGTATTTACATTTTGTATTGACACACAGATGTGACCGTTCCTAATCACAGTCCACTCTCCCTGGTTCTTCATTCGAGTTGAATTTCAGTTCAGCTTTCGTCTCGAACAAAATGTCCTGGTTTTTTTTTTCACATGAACCAGCCAGAAAGCTCCTCTGGTCCAAATGCTAACTAGCCCCGGTCGGCATAATTGACTCATGGGCATCAAAAGAGTCTAGCTGATATACGGAGCTGACATTCTTTCCCGGCAGGACAGACACCGTGAACACACGGCAGACATTTTTAACAATGAGACAGAGAACAAAAAGAACGGTTACTGGGTCACGAAACGTGTCCGTATCCGGGCCGAGCTCACGCAGTTGGGGTCGGGGGAGAGTGACGGGAAGAGACACCGAGTGGGAGAAAATGTGAGGAAAAGCTCTAAATCGCAGTTTTCACCCAGTCAATGCGAGAGCGTCATCCAGCAGCCAGAGTATTATCTGTATAATCCAGCTATCGTTTGCACCCACACACTCATGGCTGGCCGGTGGACACATTATGGGTTTACATGCAGGATTAGGCGACGATAGCTTCCGGGTGACGATGAGGACGATGGAAAGCGTGACGAACGAGGCGACTGTGGGTTGCAATGCACTGGCGCTTGTAAGGAGTGCATACTATATTAATCTGTGTGTACAGGTTGAGGGATGCATCATGTTTCATCATCATCGGAATCTTTGAACAGACTTTTCTTTACAGGCTCAGATTAAAAGCTGCTACTCACTGCATTCATTACGGGCCATTAGTAGTAGTAGTGGTAGTGGTATTATTGTATAAATATATTTATAATAATTATGATAATAAACCTTATCTGCATAGCCCCTTAAATAAAAAAAAAATGCAGCACAATTGCTAAGTAAAATAGATAAATTGAACATAAAAACAGGGATGGAGTATAATACACAGTTAATAAAATAAGATGAAATAGAATTCATAGAATGCATAACTTCAGATGGAAAATAATAGCCACGGAATAATAATACAAAAACCATAATAATAACAATAATATGAATATGAATAATCACTACCCATATTTGCAGCATGCACAGATACATCAGGAAAAAAAAAGCAGCGGCATCAAAAGGCCTCCATTATCCTCTACTCTATTCTTTTTTATTTGCTACATTAGTGGGGGAGGTTTACATTTTTTAAGATGAAAGTA
The DNA here is from genome assembly GCA_016806645.1 of Ophiodon elongatus. Taxonomy (NCBI): domain Eukaryota; kingdom Metazoa; phylum Chordata; class Actinopteri; order Perciformes; family Hexagrammidae; genus Ophiodon; species Ophiodon elongatus. Next base: position 1,914,815 of record JACSYO010001494.1, read on the forward strand.
TTTCGCCCCGAGTGCACTCTCTACCAACCGACCATTATTATTTCACAGTTAACAAAGTGGACCACTTGGCAAACCGTATCAGGGTATTTTACATGGCATGCTGCCATGTAAGCTTTTGAAAGAAAAAAAAGATCTGTTACACATCTTTAGATGACATAAAAAAGTGCCAGAACAACAACACAAGTCCTTCATTGAAAATCCTACTTAAAGGGCCAGTGTCTGGTGTTTTGGCGGCATTGATTGAGGCCAACTGAAACTCTACTCCCGTGTGCCAAGCGCGGAGGAGAGCTACGGAACACACAAGCGTGAATGGCTCCTCTCTAGGGCCAGTGTTTGGTTTGTCTATTCCGGTGCAACGTGGTGGGTTACAGAAGAAGCCCACTCCCTATGTAGACGTGAACGGCTAATCCAAAGCTCACCAAAACAACGATTCTTATTGTCAGGCAGACTATACACTGAAGAATACCACATCATTAATATCGTACTTCAGTTCTACCAAGAGATAGTCCCTTCATGCGGCACACTGTGCCTTTAAAAGGTACGATGAATTGGATTTGAAAACATACAGAATCATCATCAGCGAAATGTACATCAAAGGTACCAGCACTCCATATGCATATGGATATACAAGAATAAACACTCTTATCACTCGACATACACAGATACAGCCTATATAAACAAATACACACACACACACACACACACACACACCGAATCATCCCCAGCTGTTTAAGCGGACGGCCATTCTCATTCGCCCTTCGTTCAATAATTCATGGAGTCCAGAGGGGAGTTTGGCGGCATATTCCAGCCTGATATTTACTGCATCTGCCCACAGCGATGCCTCTCACACCCCCCTGAACACAACACGCGTGTGCATGCTGCACGTTCAAATGTGCACGCGAGCGAGTGTGGCTCTCTGTGTGTGTGTGTGTGTGTGTGTGTGTGTGTGTGTGTGTGTGTGTGTGTGTGTGAGAGAGAGAGAGAGAAGATAACGAGTGGCGGGGAGGAGAGGGCGGCGTGCGGCGGCTGTGGAGCCGACATGCTGCGCCACGGTGCCGTTACCAAGTGTGATTAAAACAAGGCCTCGGGTCAGCAGTGGATTGGGAGAACGGAGGCAGCCTGCCCCCCCGTCTGCTTACAGTGTGCTGACTCTGCCCGCCCCGGCGGTTAGTGAGACGCACACACACACACACACACAAACACACACACACACACACACACACACACACCCCAATCCCGCGGGGTATGTGGCGACATGTGGCCGCTTTTCTTTTTTTGTGTCACTTTACTGACAGGTGTTCCACACACAGGTCTTTAGACACACTCCCCTTCAAAGCACGAGTATTACCAGTATACGGTGTTCTTTTAGGAGTAAGCCTCTTAGCTACAATCAGATGTGTTTTTAAGGCTATAATTATGTGCCTGTGAATGTATGTCAGCCGGCTCATTTACAGAGGAGAGTCATATGAGTGGGTTACTTTCAGAATTGTGCAGTGTGTGTGTGTGTGTGTGTGTGTGTGTGTGTAGCAAGCACCGTGCTGCATCCCGGGTTTTTAAATGAACATATGCAAATAGCTTGAGCACCGCTAACATAAGGCACACTTCACCTGGAGGCCAAGAAGACGGGGAAGCGCACCGTGTCCCCTCATTCCAGTGCGATGCGCACCTCGACGGTGTCACATTTGCCGAGTCACACCAAAGCAGGCCTCCCACACACACACACACACACACACACACACACACACACACACACAGAGGGGTGACCCCGAGAGCACAATGGGAGTTTTGTCTGAAGATGTTGTTTCACATGAAGCAAAATGTGATTAATAATCCATTAGCAGGAAACGTGCCGGCGTTGCTAAAAGGGGGAGGCAGGCGGCGGACGAGCTGCGATGGTACAATGAACGGAGGCCGAGCGTATATTCAGGGCAGAAAAGGCTGCATGCATGATTTGTTTGTTCCAGTAGATCTGATCTTAGTTGGTCCCTCAGTGGGGAGATATTCATAAAACATAAGGAAATATGGTATTTCTCTCAAAAAAGAAAAAAAGTCTCCTTTGCATGCGTACGCAAAGTCGCTGCTCAAACTGCCAGAAGAGCTTTCTGCTCGGTTGGTTGACAACATTTAAGAGACTTGTAAATCAATTGCTCTGAGAAAAAAGCAATAACAACTAGATAACAGTTGTGTAAAACTGTAAATTGAATACAAATGACTGTTTATTTCACATCAAACTACAAACGTGTGGGTTTAATAGATGGTAGACTGTAAGTAGGACTGTGCAAATAAATACATAAATAAATACCAGCATTGTTCCCATAGAGGACCGGTCAACCTTTTCATGCAAGACAGTGATATGTTGTTCTCACACTGTAATAATGCGCTGGAGCCAATCCCAGCATGCATCAGTTATGAGGCGGAGGCAGATTTACGGTCCACTGCTGGACCAGCAAGAAGAAAACAGCCAATCACACAACTATATGTTGTGGGTGTATTCATATTCCACGCTTCCAAATACCTGGACGTTACCTGAAATGTGGTACGATGCTAGCACAGGAAGAAGATCCCCGACCATGTTAATACTGAATGTGAATTATGAAATAATTAATGCACAAAAGCAGAAGCAAAAACAAGTTTAAAAAAAAAAAAAAAAAAAAGCAATTTCAGCATCACAGAAATGACTTACTGAAATTACGGGAAGTTTGTCAGTTGGTCCAGATGCTGTTTCATCACCGCGGACAGTTTGTTAATTGGTACATCTGCTGTTTTAGTACCATGGAGAGTTTGTTACTCAGTCCAAACGTTGTTAAAGCACGAGGGGCAGTTTGCTACTTGATCCAACCCCTGTTTCAGCACCACGGACAGCTCCACGGCTCCGTGTTCCCTTCAGGGCCACAGCAGCCAGCGTGTGCACACCAGCCACAACACCACTAGATACATAGTTGACTTTTTGCCCAAATCTTATCGCGGATAAATTATTTTTGTTGCTGGGCAAATGGAGAATGTGATTTTTTCCGAAGGATGAGATCAGGTGAATGGGTGCTGTGATAAAGATGGTGCATTGGAGAAATTGGACCCGAAGACAAAGCTAAATAACGATTTTCAGCACTTCAGTGCCCTAATGGACCATTTACATGTGCCCTATTATGGTTATCTTTTTTTTCTTTTTTACAAAGGACCACCATTAAGGGCAGACAATACATTTGGGTGGGTAATAGATTTCAGATCAGCTTTGTTCTATTGCACCTTTCAGTCCGCTTGTCAAAAGAAAAAGAATGTGCGCGTGTCGAGCATTGAATGCACGCTACCTGTCATTCCCACTCCCCGAATGTCAGCCTGCGTGGTTTACAGTCATCAGTGTCGGGGAGACAATTCAGCTTTCGTTGAAAAGGAAGATAAATATATCGTTGCGGCCTCTTTTTTTTTAAACCAAGGCACGCTCTCTGATCCGTGGAGAGCAAAAGGCTGCAGTGTTTCTGTGGAGCAGGGAGCACAAGGCGGGTCTGAATTCTGTCCACAACGCAGCACAGGTCTGCGAGACCTGGCTGCACTATTGATTGAACTTCTGAGACGGCACCTCGGAACGTGAGGGACATGCTAAGAGCTGCCAGGTATGCAGGAGAGGAGACCTGTGTGTGTGTGTGTGTGTGTGTGTGCGTGCGCGTGTGTGTGTGTGTGTACGCGAGTGGAAAAGATAAAGGCACAATGAGAACACGGGGGTGCAAGACGAGATGTCGCTGTGGATACGTGTGGCTCCGTTGAGAGTGAGCACGGGGGAAGATCCGGAGGGCGTGAGCGCGGCGTGAGAAGCATGTGGAAACTTAGAGAGGTTGTATAAAGCCGGTCACGTGACGCGGCACACATGGCAGCGGTCCACGAAACCACAAATCGCATTTCATTGTGAGCTGCGAGACGCGACGCGCATGAACACAGAACGAAGGTGGGTCTGGAAAGTTGGACGGCGTCACGTGACAATGAAGGCACAACTCATCCACAGGGCTCTCGAGGTCCGCCAAAAGGCCAAAAAGAAAAAAACAGCCTGAGAATGGGCGGAGGCCACACTGAGGTGGCGAGGGTAAACGGACCGTATTTCTTTTGAAAAGCGTAAAAAAAAAAAAAAAAAAAATGGTAACAGAGAGTCTGCTATACTTTGCAACTTTGTGCGAGATCAAGTGGAAATAAGAAGGAAAGGGCCAGGCACAAGAGGAAAGTCAGTGAGCGATAAAATGTAGAGCAAAGACCGGAGTTTTAGCAACGGGGAAATATGAAAGAGTACTTGCCCTGGAAATCTATTTACCTTTATTGATTTTTTTTTTTTTTTTTTTTTTTTGCTTTCAGTCAATGATCGCCACCCCTTCCAGAGAACTAGAAAGCCTTTGGAGGTTTATTTCATTCTCAACATGGAGGCGTACAGGTGTCAAAGGCCAGCACCGGTGTCTGATAATTATGAGACCATTAGATACTGATTTCAAAGTAGATGTCCTCCTGTGATCCTGCCGCACCGTTTCTCCCACTCGTCACATGCCCACAGCATTAAAAGAGCCATTTGAGCAACAAAGACGAGCCTTTGCTCTCTTTTTTATTTTTTAATTCTCCCCCAAGAATGGCTTCACTCGAGTCAGTCAAGCAGCCAAGTAAATCGGACAGCGAGGTGACCGAAAGCTGATATATATATATAAAAAGATTTGCTTTATCTTTCAGATAAGACGTTATAGGACCTCCCGATAGGAACTGCCTGCTGGGGAGCTCCCCCGAGAACTACGTACCTCCGAGGGCTTGCATTTGAACCGCAGAATAGGAAAACTGAAGTGACATAAGGTGTATCATAGACAACTATATGATAACTACGCAACATGCCACAATCATATAAACAGCAGCAGAATAGCCGCCACGAGAACCTGCTGTGACATCAGGTCGAGTCGGCTCAGTTGTAACCCTTAAAGTCCCGGTGAAATGGGATGTTAGGGCGTCTTTAGCTTCTGTTACGATTTCAAGTGTTTGATGACTCGTCCTGCACTCGGGGGGCGTTTAAAAAAAAATAAAAAGTCCTCCGATCAAATGAGTCTTTGGGTGACTGGCTGGCCACATCGGTCACACAAAACCACACTTCACCGTTTGTGGATCGCAGCAGCTAACGGAGCGATATGGAGAGATGGAAAGAGATATGTGTTTTGGATATCAGCAGGCAAAAACATTTCATAACGGTGGAGATTTGCCGGCAGGCGATTGGACACCTGGCGGCATGGAGCCGTTCATCTGCATGTACTGCGGATGACAACGTGGTGGTGACTGTTGGGTCTCTGTAAATAATATCCTGAGAACGAGAGGTGACTGTGGCTTAGTGGTGAGCAGGGTCGTCCATCAATCAGAGGATCGGCAGCTCGATCCCCGACTCCACTAGCCCATGTCGATGTGTCCATGGGCAAGACACTAAACCCCAGATTGCTCCCGTAGCTGTGTCTACTGTATGTGAATGTTAGCTACTCCTGATTGTTATGATTAAACGCTATACAAGTAATCCTCAATTGAATTATTGGCATTTCCAGCAATGAAAATGACTTCTGTATATGGGGAGGTAATTACTCAATGTTAATATATTAAGCAGCCATTGCTGATAAATGCTTTAGATTCAAGACACCGTAACTAGTGTCAAAAACAGGATTTGATAACATATTATACAACATTATGTCATTAGGGTAGAGATACTCAACTTATGGTGCTGGGCTAGTTCTAATCACACTGAAAATGAATTGATTCACAATGGGATTGTTTTTTTTACTTTAAATGAAAATAAGGTAACAGACTGCATAAAAAAACAACAACTTGAAATAGACTGATAGAGCTTGTTTATCAAAGAATAAAAAGTGCCAGGGAAGGATTCCTCAGAGCCCCCGACAAAGATCCAAGCTAAGCCCTGGATGTCTGTTATGCTTTTATTAAACTGGCCCCTGGCCTTTTGTCATTTTGCAAAAGTGGCCCCCGGGCAAAGGAAGTTTGAGGATCTGAGAGAGCTAGGTGTAGACATTACAGGCACCATTCCATTGAGATTTACATATATGTAAAAAAAAACATGGTAACCTTACCCACTAAATAACAAAAACACAAGGTATCAAACCCAGAACATGCCGGGAGCTTTTCATTGGTCCTAAATCAATGACGCACGTCCTGGAAAGCTGTTTAACGCCTCGGCATTCTGTGCAAGTGAAAACATATTACTTCAAAGGATCCACTTGAAGGCTGCCACAGTCTCAGGTTGGTATCGGTCAGGATAATAACGGAGCACTGGACCTTCTGGCCTGTCTGATTGATTCCAAAACATATGCTTTAAACATGTAGAAGCTCAAATGCCTGCCATTTTTGCTTTTAGTCTGAACTGAGAAGCTAAGGCCCACCTATGTTGGTTGGTGTTGTGAACTGACTCTCACAATGATGTACAATGTTAACAGATCTACAGGCCTGTAGAGAACAATGTTCTTTATTGTCTCCGTGCTGAGGTGAACAGTATTTAATTTTTTTTTTATGCCGGTCGTTTATTCAAAATGCACTGTGCCTGCTGTGCTTTTTGGCTTTCTCTGTTATTTTGTTAATTTAATTATCACAGTTTGAAACAAAACCTTAACATGAATGAAATAAAACCTCTTTTTTTCATTTCAGTTACTGGCAGATCTGTTGCTCGGAAACACTACCTTTTTCTTCGTAGTAGCTTTAAGCTTACATGCTAAGAAAACGGCAACGCTAACAAAATAACATGCTGATATTTAGCAGGTATAATAATGGCCACGGCTGAAATAAATCATTCAATAGATAGTGCTGCTTTTCTATTATTTTACTGAACTGAAACATACACCCACAGCTAAATGTTTGCATTTTAAAAAGGACAGGGGCGGGGGGGTAATCTAGTTAGGATACCAAAATATGCTATAACATTGCTATGAGGCATACACTGGGAGTAAAGGCATGGGCTTAGGTTACAAAAACAAATTAACAAAGTCAAGGTTGAAATCATTTTTCTTTCAGACGATGCATGTTTTGCATTTTTACAACTGTTTGTTGTTGCCTGGGGTACAAATTGCATTGCCAACCTAACATGACTTAATGATTGCACTTTGTTTGTTTTAGTTTTTTTCCTCAACTAGTGCCATCTTTTCCTTCGTTCTCTCCCAAAGGTTCAAAGGTCCTTCAACTTGACATCAAGCCTGCTAAGCTGCTCCACTTGGGTTCACTTGTCATCTCTTTTCCCAGTCCCAGGGCTGGATCTTCTTAGTAGTATGTGCTTGAAATGAGAAAGTACGACATGTGGAAATTAAAAGGTACCCAAAGTGGGTCATTAATTTCCCCTGAGCTCCGCTGACTTATTTACTCCAGTAAAATTTACCATTAAAGAAACATCCATTCACTGAGTCCTATCAGACGTGCTTGAAGGATTGACGATGCATCCGCCAACGGGGGAGCGCTGTGTCTCGTTGTGATTGATCTGTTGATTCCGTCTGCACCGAGATTCTTTGCATGGTTTGACCCACTTTGCCACATGAATCCGCAGCATATTTATACGAGACGGGAGCTGCAAGAGAGAAAGGGTGCCCCGCTGGCTCGATTTCCAGGCCTTTCAGATTTCATTTCTTAAGGATCGATTAAGCTTTCCTTTTCGACTCTCTCTCCGCCGCTTTTGGCGCCTCGAAGTGCCCGATGGGGAGCTCAGAGCGAAACACTTGGCTTCTCATGCGCCGTTTACCGGAGCCAACCCGCGGCTTGGAAGCTCTGAAGGTTCTTGTTCGGATCCCGACTGAGGTAAATATGCAGGTCGCTGTGTTTTGCCTCCAAGTTCTGGTTTCCTCAGGAGGGAACTGCCAACACCCCCCCACCCCTCAAGCTTGCTGTCGCAGTGATGAAAGAGAAACAAATGCAGAATGAGGAGTCTAGCATACGAGAGTTGTTCAGATCGGTTTGGGGAGAAGTGTATAGCGAGGAACTGACAGAGAGGGAGAAGAGTTGAGCATAGAGATGTGATGTAATCATGGTGTTTGACTCTTTTACACCTCCTGCCCGAAATCTCCATGGGTTTAGGCAACAAGCCTTCTTGGTTAAGTTTTGAAAAAAGTCATGGTTTTCTGTAAAATAAATCCTTTCTGGGAGAAAAGCCCCTGAAGGCAATCGTAACCTGTGTGCTACTCATACACTCTTCCCAGCTATCCCTAGGAAAAGCAATGGACCATAATTTGTCTTTAACCAATGAATTCAATTTGTATGTACCAGTAATCCATGTAATCACGAGCCAGAACAAGTGACGTAGTGTAAAGAGCATCAAAGTCCGTGTGGGGAGGAGATCGGGGTAGATGAATGGGTCTAGGAACGCAGGACTCTTACCCAGGAGATTGCTAGCTAACCAGGTATTTTTGTTGCCTAAACACTGTAGGGGTGTGCGCAGGCGCACTGATCGCTCATGTTGCTGGACATTCTTAGGAAAACACAAAGAAATGACAAAAATAACTTGACCTTTTGGCTCTGGGATTGGCAATGTGGCTCCAACACTGTGTGGTCCAGAAGTTCAACAACTATTGAATAGATTGCCATGAGGTTTTGTAGAGGTGAAATATCTCAACATCTAGCCGACATCATACCTGCTAAACATCATCACCATAGCATTGTCACTGTGAGCATGTTAGCATGCTGGCATTAGCTTGAGCTCAAAGTGCTGCTGTGCCCAAATAAAATGATTGCCGACTATTTGTCATGTATATTATTGTTTTGTTAAAAGTCTGTAGCTCATTATTGACAGTGAAAAATAGACATTTCTTTGGGCTAAATATCTTAAAATATGACAAACAAGACTATGAATCTGAATCAACCCCCAAGCTAGCCAACTACGCTTGAGATTTACTGCTCACTATAAAGTAAACTGCTTCCTATTCATCATCGAGGGAGTAGTGAATGATTGAATAAATGAGTGACTTGGAACACACACTTATTCCTGTTTTCATATCAATATAATTTTTTTTTAGCATATACATTTTCATTATAATAACAATATGTTTTACAAAGGGACATTCATCCCACAGGCTCATTCAGTGAATGCACACACTCGAGACTAACCGGGTTCCAATACAGGCTATGTTTCATCAATTTCATTTACTCACTGCCTACTGCGTTTGTGTTATGACTGTCATAATAAATACTTTACAGTATGTACTTTCCCAGAAGTACTCCTCTCAAGGGCAGACCTTGTGACTACTGCATGAAAACCCAGTGCCAACGTCAAACAATCAAACATATATTCATCACCTTACTTTAGAAATAGCGCTGGACACAAAGTGCGGGTCGCACTCTTTCACTGGGAGCCCAAAAGGTTCACGCATCAGACACTTTGGCAAAAAAAAAAAAAATAAAATAAATGTTCCTGCTGTAACAGTCAAACTGCCAATGTAACCGTGTGCTCGCAGCAGTGCCGCAGAGAAGAAAACACATGCGGGCACAGTTGGTGGAGGCCCGCCTATTGAATAAAACCCGACTCCTTCCTATACCAACCTCCTTGTTTGAAGGAGCTGCCAGCCAGAGGAACGGCATGCTGGGAGGGAAAAGGCTCCCTGAGGTACCTCTTGGCTAAGTTAATCGTGGCACATAAGCACACAAACCGGAGCTTTGAGCGAATACATTTTTTTTTTAAAAACCAATAGGCCAAAAATGTTCATGTGTATCGTAGGAGGGTAATGATTGTGGCATCCATTTCTGCAGATGGATCAGGGGCAGCCCCTCTTCACCCATCGCTAGATCCTTTCATTGGATAACACTTGTTTGCCAACACAGACTGATGGAGAAGGGAAGACAGGACGACGGATGGAGGGAACAGACAGAGTGAGGGAAACAGATCAAGACCACTCGTCGGAGGCTAGCTCATGGGGGTTTGCTGCTGTCTGTCTTTGCTGGCACACTCATTTGTCTTGACTGGGAGGTAAAAGTCTGGCAAAGGTCTGTTGAGCCGAGCCGAGCCTGTTGGATGCGGTTACCAAGCAGTGGCGACTTGATGTCATGGGACTTCAACAAATGGTTCGAGATCAGTTTTACAGGCTGTGGAAATCGAACAAATGAAGAAAAGAAAAAAACAGAAGCGCAAACGTTTTAGTTTTTTGTCAACAATTTAGGAGCCATTTGGAGCAGCACAACCAAAAGACAGCGTACCATGAAACAGGTTTCATTTCAGGGTCTTTGCAGACAGAACCTGTTTCCATACTGTTGGCGTAATTCCGTGCTGCAATCAATCACGGCGCAATGAGCAAATTATTTGTTGGCTTTTATCGTGCTGCGATAATATAATAATAGAAGTATTACTTCTGTGAGATGATGCACTTAAACAATACACTTTTCGTTGGAACGCGAAGATGAAATATCGATCAATGCTGATAGAAAAGTCGTCACGCTTTGCTTCTTTTGTTGGTTGATATTGTTCCGCCCCCAAAATTCCAAGCATTTGCAACTATCAAGAAACACAAAATAAATGGATCATACTTTTGGAGATTTGAATGGCAGTAAACTGCGTGGTTTTGAAAACATTTCTGCTGAAATCAAATGGATGTGTGGTGGCGGCAATGTGCTGCACCAACTTCTTCACCTTTGACACGGTGGATTGGGAAACCGGTTAGACACATCAAACAATCTAATTACTCCAGCAGCCTTATCGGGGCCGAGCACCGCTGCAATATGTTCTCCGAGCTTCCCACTTGTCCATATCTCATGTTAAATTATCTCAGATTGAGATTAAGTATTTCCCTGACAGATGTCTGTCTAATTGAGTGTCGGAGCTCCAGTTGGTGCGGTTGTTGCTTGGCACCGTGCCTTTCTCGGCCTCCGCGCTCTTGCATGGCGCCGCAGATATGTACGGGCATGTTGTTCCTTCCCTTTGTTTATTTCGTCTCCTCCACAGTGGATGCAGCACCCTCTATGAATCATATGCACGGAATTTCTCAGACTAGATAATGCCTTAGTATCTACATGCTCTCGTATGGCAGGAATTTCATGCGCATATGAGTGCAGTGGATTGTTTGCCACGCTCATCACTGTCTGCTGATCTAATTACTGCACAGAGCCTCAAAAATAGCAATGCCTGTATTATCTATTAGATTCCATCAGGCCTCAATTTCATTATGTACCGTATGCTGCAGTATTTGCTATCTGTTCTTATTGTTATTCAGATAATACATAACATACGAAAAAATATATAATACACACAAAAAAAAATGTTTTGGTAGGAGCGCTTCCTGGAGTATTTTTGAGGAGCTCTTAAAGATAAAGATACATTGAGACACAAGTCTGGATAAAGTAAAATCTGAGATTTGTTTCTAAACACATCATACATGTTACTGAGAACATGTGAACAGACTGAACCATATAGTACTGGATTATGGAGTTGAGACCATTAAACTGTTTTTCACCATTTTTGTGTTTAGGATTCTTTGGACAGGCCTGAAATCATTGCCCCATGACGCACCTGAGCCATACTTAGCATAACAACTCCCCTGACATTATATAAAAACAAGGGCACATAGCAAAACAAACTAAATACATCCATTGTAATGGAATAAGTATTTTAGACAAAAACACAGATGTGTTTAAAGCATCAAGCCTTCTTCAGGGACAAAGGGAATACATGATGCACATTTCCCTGCACGCCACCATCTTGTCTGTCCTTTAATATCTGGATGTAGCACAATTACCTGCAACTTGATCATTGCAAAATATGATAATGTCCTGAGTTGATTATCTTTAATATAAAAAAAAACATTATAAACAATAAGAAATAATCTTTTACTTTCTTGTCTCTCAGACTTTTTTATTTTGGTTGGTCATGACTTGAATCTTATCTAATCTTACTGGTAATAAAAGCAGTAAGTTTCAGGATAAAGCTTGAGATATTCTATTTTTCTTATTGTCAACTAATCCCATGAAAAGACCAAAGCTAACAATGAATTGATCCTTCTAACAAATTACAGCCTTATCCAGAGCCTGATATCTCTTATTCCCTTGTGCCAAAGAGCTTCATTTTTGTCCAAAAGCTATTAAAACGCACAAATGAGCCACACGGTTGCACTGGGTGTCATTTTCCTTCATCACAGTGAACACACAGTACGCACTGTAGGTTTATTTTTAATCAACCACACATGCACCGACATCCTGTTCTAATTGCTCACTAGCACACCAGATCCATCTCTGAAAATAGACCCTACCACAAGCATTATTTACCAGAGGTGTTGAGACTCAAGTCTCAAGAAATTTTGCACGTAGTCTTCCTGGACAATAATGTGATATTACTGATATTTTGAATTATGGATTATCCATTTTGGATCAACCCTCAACATCAAGTGGTTTATAACGTGTGTGATTGTCTTGATGTTTTGCCTACAGAAAATGTCTGTTTCCCTTGCTTCGGAGAGTAAAATGTTATCAAAGTGGATGCAGTTGATTGACAAAACAACAATAGCTGAAAAATCCTTTAGATATCAGTATTTATTTCAGACTATTTCACACTACCACAATTCCAAATTGGCTTCCACTTCAACGCGTCAAAACCAACTTTTCAGTCATGGTTTGATACTGACTAAAAGAGAGTAAGTGTGACTGCAGATTGAGGTTCACAGTTAGAGGTCTGGTGAGCACTGGCCTTGCACACCATTTTGGGATTCATCACCCCAATCCCTGGTCATGCACAACTGGATATTGTCAACAATAAGAAACCAGGATAACTCACACTGACTGATTCCTCTAAGCATCAAAGGTCTCAGTCACCTATGATCTCTGCCATCTATGTCCCCAGTTCAGACGAGACCACCTGATCAGCATCTGTAGAAACATCTCCTGAGCATCTGTCAGTCATATACATAATATCATTTGGTTTCCCTGGGTAAGAGTGGCTTCAGGTGAAAATAAAAAGGAGAACAAGTCTGGTTGCATTTAGGTGAGAGACAGCTTGAGGTGACACATCGCATTACGTCTAAATGTGACAGACTGGGTCTTGGATGAAAGGCAATGAAAGGTGAATGTTTCTTTTCTCCTGTGTACATCTGACCATCACATTTCTGACATGTAGCAAAAAACTATCATTATTTTTTGTTCCTCTTTGTAATTTTGCCTACTTCTCGGCCACAAATACAAATCCACCATTTATGACAGGAAAATAAAACTGTAGCTAAGTTGGACGTGCACCTGAAAATATCTTCAGATTGAAATTTGAAGATGTGACTGCATCATTAATTAAGGCTCAGAAACAAGGGTGAACCATGTTAATTTGCTTCGCAGATGAGCGTGACCTCCAGGCTTCTGTTGGAGGAAACTATCATCTTGGCTTATTATTGTGACCAATTTGATGTGAGCAATATGTTCATCTTTTACACTCCATGAGCAAAGTGGTAAATTGCCCTTTCTTTCACTAAGTTTTACCCAGCTGAATGATGATATTGACTTCATTTCTTGGCTTCGCTTGTGATTGGAGGGCGTACGGTAGAAGCAAAAAAAGGGATGCTAAGTTGAACTGAAATTTGAAGTCTCACTTTCTGTCTCGGGAAATTTAAACTACAATGCTATTGCAGCTCTCATTTTTCATTTTTCAAAAAAGAAAAGAGATGCCTTGCTAACTTGAGTACATAACTGAATGGAGCACAGCATTGCTTTCTATGGGCAAGGAACGTCTGGGGGAACTTTTTTAACATGCATACATATATGTCTGTTCCTCATGACATTCAACATTTAAGAAGACCCATCTTGCCGTTAAATTTGTATTCCCCACGAAAAGTGGAAGCTAGCAATTTAAGCTAACTAGCTTCCACCAAGAAAGAGTTAGCCAGTAAGCCTAGCTTGCTCACTTGCTCAAGTTAGCACGTCATCCCACTAGATGTTTTTTTCATTCTGGTATCTTCAACAACTGCAGAGTCATTGGCTGCTCCCATACAGGTAGTGTTCATCCAACACTATAGAAAGGTGGGGTCTGACTAGTATTGTCTGTTTTTCATGGATCTAGTTGTGGGGACAGCAAATGACTTGTTGTGTTGTGAGTCAAAACTCACAACATAAGTAATCCCGTACCCTCAGACCTCCATACATTATTCAAATCCCAACACAAATGAAGGTACAACGTCACTGAGTAACATGAATGTCCAACAAGTTCTTTCTCCCAATTTGTCAAATACCAACGTTTGGTCAGTGGCCAAATGCTTGGAAAGTACCTCTCCAGTGTGAGTTTTGGACATGTCAGGTATGGTGTGTCAAGTTTCTGCTTGTTACATGCATGATGTATTTTCAAAACAAACTTCCGTGTTCACAGGAAACGTTCCGTTTGCGCTTGTTAAATGCATACAGTCTCTTTTCACAATAAACTTCCAACGTAGGTTTAGTTTTTGTGTTTACTTATACAAGAAAACTACTTAGTTTGGTTTCGGAAAATACTATGGTTTGGGTTGAAATAGGTACAGTATGTGTGTTACATGAAATAACTATGCTTGCTACGCAACTGCATTGGTGAAGTCTGGAAGTTACATAACAAAACTTTAGTAAAGTAAGTCAACCTTGACATGGTTTTAAACAGGACAGAAACAGCAGTATCCTGGGTGAAAGTCCTGTGTTTGTTTGACCTGACCATCCTCTCTTCCTGACGCCTTAATTGGACTTTCTCACTATTTAAACTACATCAGTTGCTCTGACCATTTAATAATGACGCGTATGGTGCATCCCATAGAGACGCTAAAGGGTGCCTCTGTGTGTCGGTTTCAGACACCAATGGGAACTGACCAAGCTTTGGCACTTGAGGCATCGGAAATGAGAACGGATAGGAATGTCACAGTAGCGATGTAGAGAGTGCTTCAAATCACAGAGAGTGCTGGTACAGTAATAAGCCCTACTCCGATTCTCATTCAAATGCAGTGCACATTCTAACCTGATTTCCAGAAAAATGTGTTAAAGGAAAAAAAGCAAATGATTGTGCATTTCTTTCCAATATAATTTTTATGTGCAAATAGAACATGTGCACAAATAATAGGTGGTTGGAGAAGCACTTAATGGATGGAACATCATTGTCCCCTGAGCTGTAACACTGTGGGGGTTGTTACAATTGAAGTAGCATGCACTTCCCATCGCCAGTGCTAACATTGTCAATCAAAACCGAAACATTTCAGACATTCATAATCGTGATATACAGTCCAGCTGTGCTGTACAGAGTGGGACGGCCACAATATCTTGAGCTACAAACGGTCTATTGGGATATACAAGTAATACAATCATGTAGGCGGTTACACAGCACTCAGTCTTATCTACAATGCTGAGAATCCATTTGCTATAAGGCCCTCTCCCTCCCTCCGCCGCCCTGCTTCTGACCTTGTCATGAAATGGAGTTGTGCCGCCTTGTCATTTAGAATTGGACAACATTCGTCCTTTATGGTGCCACTGCTTGCCTATAGTGGGTAATCTCATATCTTTGAGTGCTCATCTCATCTACCTGACTGACTTTGGCAATATCACAGTGGGACTGTGAGAACGGATCAAGCTGCAGCTATACTCCCACTCTGTGGCAGGAGAATCAAAACATCGTCCTCCCTCTAAGTGAACTGCGGAGGAGGAAATGTACTCCTAATATTTTGGAGTAATTGTTATTTAAAGGCATTTGGAACACTGGTGTAAATCGAGTCAATTCCGGACATAACTGGCTTGTGAATGAGACAAAAACCAACCACCCATGTTCCTGATGAGAACAACCCAGAAAGTAATTTGCAACGGAAAAGACCGTTAAAGAATGTGTGAGTCTTCTATTTTGCGGTAGATTTTTTCACACGATAGAAACTTGCCCGATGTTCCACTTCAGCAGAGCCTTTAAGACCTCCGAGTAGCTGCTCTCGCTTTTTGAAAACTGGGCAAGTTAATTGTCCAATGACTCAGAGCTTTCAGACTCAAGAGGCCAGGGTGAAAGGAAAAGAAAATCGCCAAACAACTTACTCCCAACCACCCGTTCCTCGCCAAGAAAATCGGGAGTTGCCCTCGACTTTGATGAAACAATTAGCCATTAATAAAAATAAAGGGCCGTCAGGAAATAACCACCCCTAAAATTAACCTCAATGTAGTGAAATCTGGCCCAGCCAGCCTCTCGCGTCTTTGCTTGATTGTTGAACTTCAAAGTCAAATCCTACAATGGATTTTTAGCGTGCAGCTTTGAGTTGAATATGTTTGACTTTGCAAACGAGCCTGTAGCCGTGTGTTGTTTGTAGCCGGCTAACCATGCACTATGACATATTTAGCTTAAGATTGAAATTGCTAGTGATAGTTTTTGATGGTGGAAATAGGCTCGGCTGAAAGGAATGAGGAGCCTTAGAATATGGAACTGAATCATGCCACTGGAGTAGTCCAGAGTATTAAAGCTGCTTGTCTGAAAGTCCAAAAACATTTTAATTCCTGCAAATACTCACTGTGTATGTGCACATGTGTAGCAAACTGTGGTACTTATACGTCTCTGGTCTCTGTGTCTTTTCTCATTGGAAAAACTGCACATTATTCTTTTTCCGGGAGCCTAGAGTTGCCCACATCTCCCTTCTTGGAAGCAGAAAAAGTAATTTTCTCGATCACAGAATGGGTTTTGTCCTGACTGTCAAAACTTTCCATTACATGGTGTCCTTTTTTGAGTTAAGGCTTTTTATTAATACACGCTCTTTGAGGCAGTACAAAAGAGTTGGATGATTGCTAAAAGTGGGGCAATTAGGCTGATGTTGTGCGATGGCCCATGCTAAGAGATGTCAACCGTTGCAGGAACATTCCTACATTTTGACAGCATATGCCGAATGCTTTGGGATGGTGTGGCTTGTCAGGTATAGTTCAGCAGAAATATGGTATGCCCAATCCTTGAGGAATGTCTTTATTATAGAGCTAAAGTTTTGACTTCAACATGGAACAAATGAAAATGTCAGAGAAGTAAGAAATAGTATATTTGTCACTCAATCTAGCACCAAAGATACATTTTCTAATGACTATAGTTTCATGATGCCAGACAATTGGAGAAGCCCGCCTACCGAACGTCTGGATTTTTGTAAATCCAAAGTTGTTGCTAGAATGGCAGTGAGAGCCGCCCTTAACAAACTTACATCCCCTTACATGTCCTGCTTTCGGAGGCGTTTATCTACACGCTTGGGGGTGTACGTTGTCGCAGAGTGGGCATAAAACGCATTTATTGGTCACTGTGATCTAGGACATGGCTCCGGGGAAAAGAGACAAGATTCTGGTGCAAAGAAACTTGCGACCGTGGGGATGTCACAATACCAAAAATGTAAGAGTCCATACCAATACCAGAGAAATTCCACGATTATTGATACCCCATTCGATATCATGGTTAAAAACTAAAACTAAACTATGAACCCCATGTACTTCAACATAGACTCCTTTGTTAGCATTTGCACAGGGAGATTGTCTTCAGTCTCTAGTTGAGCGAAGCGTTTACAGACGACTTGTGAGTTTAGGGATTTTGTAATGTGATGTCAATAGCAAAAATAAGAAAAATGAAGGAGAAACATATTGGCTAGTCTTAGAAGTTAACGTTATGAGACGGATCTTTGCTCTGCTAGCTGGCGATAGATAACTTTATGTTTTGACAGTGTGGATAAGTAAATGACATAACACATAAGGATATCAACTCAATGAGCGTGCCCTTTTCTCCAGCTTGGATTCATAAAGATATTATGGTCAACACAAACGGAAGATTATTACTTGGGTGTTTCTGCATGAATAGTATTGGTTTCACTTCCCTGGGGTGAAATCAAATAAAGCATCTTAAATTGCACCCGGGGACATTTTCATCGATAACGTAACATTTTCAAGTGGCCATATTTATTCCGTGATGCTTTTCCCTTAATGAGAGCAATGTCTTTCTGGTTGACAGTGACACCAATTACCAAATGTAAAGCTTCCATGATCTAACTGATCATTAAGCCTGGTTTCATTTACCATTTACCAAGACCTTAATGACTCAACTGCAAAGATAGAGGGGGAAAAAACTATTCAGAAACAGTCACTTTTATTGTTACCATTGTAAATACTGAGTACACTCATAACTCCCAATGAAAATATATGCAGCAATTTTATTATTTTTGGCCATATTGTTTCCATTTAAGCGGTGCTTTGAAATGTTTATCATCTCCTGTGAAGTGCACAAAATTCCTCCAAAAGCATTCTGCTGCTCTCTGTGTAAGTCTTGTAATTGGCCATTATTTCTGGGCAAAAAGCAACAACTTAATATTTTGATTAGGATACAGTCTGAGATTGAAATCTCTAAATTAATGCATCCTTCCAGTTGGACTGATGAGATATTCCATCTCTGCTGCTTAATGTATGGAAATCAACCAGTTAGAAGACAGCATATCTTTGGTTTGCTTGTAATGAGCAGAAGAGTGAACAACTTAACACCTCAGAGATTTTACCAGCTACTTTGCCCACGTTTGGCTGAGGATCCTTCTCAGTGCAAAAAAATAATTAGTCAGGCCTCACATGTGACAATGTTGCATTTTTATAAGGGGAGAAATGTGAACGCCATATGCCGACGAGACTCTAAATGAGACACGCACACTGGTGCACCGACATTGTTGTGACGCGTGTTCGTGCTGCTGCTGAGAATTCCTGAAGACGAACTGCGTCAAAGGATTCTTTGACTGAACGAGCAACCAAACACAGGGCATTTAACCTGGGACACCGAGTGCAAAACCATCGCAACGCCATTTGCCTGGCTCAGAGGCCACCCTTACCATAATAACACTACTTCAGGAGCAACTGAAGTCAGACGGCAGCTAACATTACCGCAGTTTCACAAGCGCGTCGGAGAGCTACGGAGGCCTTCAGTTAACGTAAAAATGTGACTCTCACTAGAGCCAGTGTTTGGTTTGTCCGTTCTGGGCTACTGTAGAAACATGGCAATGCAAACTGGTGGACTTTGTGAAGAGGGTCCATTCTTATACACCTAGATATGATGCCAACAAAAAACCAACAATGCTTAGTTTAAGTAGTTAGTTTAGTTTATGCAGTAATAACAACAATAGTTATGAGTATTATCTTCCAATTTTGCTAGTCGATTCCCCTACATGCTACAGTCCCTTTAATAACCGGGGACAGAGTGATTTACTATTAGGTAATAGCAGTAGAGGGCAACACAAAGCCATCTAATTAGTAGAACAAACATTTGATAACTTAACCAGGAAGCCAAAATAAGATGTAATAGTAAGATTTTAGCTTTTTGTTGGAGCTTTTCCTTTGCTTTGTTAAGTGTCCAAAATAGTCGATCATTTTTGAAAAGCTACAGTTGGCAGAGCAGGAAGTTGGGAATATTCCAGAAGTCAGAAAAAACACTAGTGATGGCCAGTTACCAATTACAGCTCCACGTAAGTCAGCCCTCTTCACAGACATCCCTTAGTGATGAAATATGCATCATCTTCCCACTCGGCCCACGGTCTCGGACAGCCAGCAGAGGGGTCGGGTAACCTCCACACATCTGAGCGCGACAGCGTGCAGAGTTTGACTCAGTGCCAGAACCACAACTCTCCAGGGAAATCATTTAGTCCAGAACTTGGGCCCGGTCACAGCCTGCTCACTGCTGATAAAGGGTCATCCCCCAGCCTGGGTCCTGTCCTGAACCCTCCCCGCATCCAGTTTCCAAAACCCATCAGCCGTGCGATGATTAACTCAGACAGGGGAAAGAAAAAAAGAAAAAAAAGATTAAAGGAGAAGAATATCATGAAAGAAAGAGAGAAGCAGGGGTGTGGGGTGTCTGTGTTATCACACAAAGTGGCACAGTTTTACTGACTGGGATATAATGGCTGCCTTTGAAGGAATGGCAACAGGCCGGTGCTTTGATGTAGGACTTCCATATCACTTTTTCAGGTTTTCGGTGTCTCTTCCAGCCAGTCATGGCCAATCACAAGCCATTTCTGACGTGGACAGATTCCATTTATTATGGTAATTATTCTGGGGGACGGAATCAATCAGCCCATCTCGGTAAAGCACGCGATGCCAGGCAGCGTGGCGATTCGCTCCGCGTTGAAACAAATGGCCCTTTTCAACATTGTCATGCCAAAGACACCCTCCTCCATTTGGCCGTTCATTAAAAAAATATGTTGCGATTAAAATGATCCATTATGAGCTTAATTACGAGCATTAACGCTGTCAAATCCGCAGCGGGATGAAAAATGGATCCCGCTCAAAAATTGGGATGCTGTGCCCGGTTTGACTTTAAACAAGTGATCGCCAGCTGGTCAGGTGTCAAACGCGTGAGATAGTGACAATGTATGCTGACAAACAGTTTGCAGCGTAATTTGTTCCGCGGCCAGTGACAACAGACACATTGATAGTTCTCCACGGTCTGCGTGGTAGGCCTGGAACAAAAGCTGTACATACAGGAGGAGCCGCCGGTTCCGTTTAATGACCTAATTCCCCAAAGGTGTGGGACGATGCATGGATGGGAAGAGGGAGACGAGCAGACACACACAACCAATTAACCAGGAGCCATTTAACCTTCCCACTGAGGGGGGAAAAGATTGGGTTAAACACGCGGAGGAGAACCACGGATTGATTAAACAAAGAGAGTTTTAGTGCCTACAACTGTATGCACTCCCATTTGCAGCTGTCTCGACTCCCCTACTGATAACTCCACGAAGAAATAATGAGCCTTTGTGAGTTCACGCTATATGGCATGTTTTATTTTTTTGTTCACCGCGACAGAGGAGTCATTTTTGTCCACAAATTTGTTTGGCCTGTTTGCATTGTTGCAGGGAAATAGCCTCGACGTCCGAAAGGAGAAAAATACATAATTGCGCACAAGTGGAGAATTTGGTTTGATAGTTGTTCTGCGCTCCTTTGAAGAGAGCTTTGAATTCTCTGAAGAGCAACTGAACAGCATTTAATGGGAGAGGAATAAGTGTTTTGGTTTTTGGAGCAGTTCTGTCTCAAGGAGACACTAACAAGTTGGACATGCAAAGGTCCTCGGCAGAATTTTATATAATTTTTCACCCAGTGAGACACTTGTGGAGTCGAGTGTGGTCATTATGTTTGGATATAATGATATTAACCATTCCACAGCCATTATGAGTGCAACACTTTGACATTTCTGTCAAGACTATAAAGAAAAATAGAACTGTCTGAAGATTGAAAGCCATTGCGGAAGTGCCTTAAACTTGCATTTCTTCTAATGGACAGCAGGGGGCGACTCCTCTGGTTGCGAAAAGAAGTCTGATTGTATGGAAGTCAATGAGGAAATTATCATATTTATCTCTTGATTTATTACTTCAGTAAACATTGTAAACATGAGTTTATGGTCTCAATCTCTAGTTTCAAGTCTTCTTCAATACAGCATGATGTTCATTTAGTACATTATGGTCCATTTAGAGTCAAATAGACCATAAAGCAGGATTTGTTTTCGGGCAGGGCTACCTTGTGATTGACAGGTCACTTCCATGGCGTTGTCCGGTCTGGGAGTTGTCAGTATTTTTGTCTTAGAACTTTAACCAAAATAATGACATATTTAGTCTTCAGTTGTACTTAGCTCCACCCTCTCGTTTTACTTGTAAATCCAAAACCCAAAATGGCGACGGCCAAAAAGCTAAACTCAAGGCTTCAAAACGGTAATCCACAAACCAATGGGTGACATCACGGTGGCAACGTCAAATTCTTAAATACAGTCTATGCTTGTCATGTTATTCCTTCTAATCTGAATCTATTTCACTTTGAGAAAAATGGCATAACACAATCATCCTTTTACTGTAGACTTTAGATGATACTAAGACTTTAGATGAACATTGCTGTGTCACTGACATCAGTTCACTGACTGTATGACTTTTCTCTATTATTTGTTTTAGACTGGTTACACTTTTGCATAGAAAGTCTGAAAACATTGTGGCGTGAAGCTTGTGTCTTAAGCACTTCCTCATAAACATTCCTTAAAGTAGCTGCAACCGAATGATTGTCTGTGTTACATTCAGAACAGCGTTATGTCGTATTAGTGAGAGTTTTACTTGTCATTCTAATTAATTATTCACTAATTAAAATAACTGAATATGTGGACTATTGACAAGAGGATTAGCGGCTGTTTATTACTTGTGTTGTCACGCTTCCTTGAATTCGTTACTCAGGTGGCAGATATGGGAATTTGCAGAACCCTCCTCAACTTGCTATTACCTCTGCCAGCAGCTTGTATTTACGGAATACAAAGCATGCGGGCAACGCAGCGTGAGTGGACTCGAGTTCTTCAGCTCGTGCTTGTTGAAATAACATATCCAATACTGCGATGTGCTACAGCTTCAGGCAACAGGTAATTGAAAATCGGTCAAAGCCAGGTCTTATTCTTCTGTGATTGTTATTTTGTTGGAAGGACGTGTTTTAATCTCTTTTCAGGTCCAACTGCTGAAAAGGAAAAGTAAAGCTGCATCAAGCTCCATAGGCATCTATTGAATTTT
Source organism: Ophiodon elongatus (assembly GCA_016806645.1). NCBI lineage: Eukaryota > Metazoa > Chordata > Actinopteri > Perciformes > Hexagrammidae > Ophiodon > Ophiodon elongatus. The sequence goes on from JACSYO010001494.1 coordinate 1,937,260, forward strand.
TTTACTGAATCAATTGCAATGACGGCACACAAAAAAGTAGGAATAAAAACAAGTCCAGGTTGAAAACAACCGGAATAATTCTTCAAGAGTGAAATCCAAACTGCTATGTTTTTGTTTTGTTTCTTACTGGTGTGTATTCTCTTTTGTTTATATACTAATTGCTTTTATTGTTTCTGTTTTTACCATGTAAAGTGCCTTTGAGTACCTTTTAAAGCGCGATACAAATAAAATGTATTATTATTATTATTATACAAGAAGACAAAAAGAAGAAAAGAAAAGAAACTGAAAGAAATGTTGGACTCCATTAGCCCACTGTGGTCGCTTAATTTGATTGAATAAATATAGATTTCTTAGCCATTAAGTTTGTTCCTTAGTTACTTTTTTATCATTATATATTGTATCTTTTCCTTATAATAAAAAAATGTTTTCTTTACTATTATCATTATCTTTTTTTATGTAGTTATTGAACTTACTTATCATCTCTATATATTTATTTATTTCTCTCTCCTCCATTCCTCTGGTCACATTTATTCACATATGAATATATGACACACTTACACACTCCCACTAAATAAAACAACTAAGATCTCACTTCATGGGCCTTATGTTGTAGTCTGTATATTTCATGTTACACATTTGTCCGTATAATTTGTCACCTATTTCTACTATGTCACTGACAAAATGTTAATACAAATATAGTTTAAAAAGAAAAAAAAGATCCGAGGAACATCTTGTTCCTCTTGGCTGTCGTGGCGGCCCTGGTTGCCTGGTGGGCAGGGGAGACGTCCTAATCGCGGCAACCTGGGAACTTGTGGCTCCTACTTTGTACAGGTGTTACCAAATCACGGAAGCACGAAGCCTGACGAAGCCTGACGAAGCCTGACGAAGCCTCCTTTTTCTCCATTCAGGATGCTGGCAGCCTTGTTTGGTCACTGTAACCACACTCATCCTTATACGTCTGTGTTTGCAAAGGAGTAGTTATTGGCGTGGGAGAAGAGGAAAGCACATTACAGCAGATGGCGTGATGAGGCGGGACTTATTCCTTTTGGAGTGCACTGGGATAAATAACGGCAAAGAACACAACTCCCCATTTTCCGCTCCTTGTTTCTGCTCTCATGCTTTAACGGCCCCCTCTCTTCCCTTGCCCTCGTATTTTTCTCCATCAGTCAGGCAATTTTCTGCTTTCATGTCGCCCTGTCTCCTTTTCTCGGCGACTCTTGTGCTCTACGTCTCGGAGGGCACATTTAGAACTGCGCAAAATTAAGTCCCCACGCCGCAGATTGATCCTCTCCGAGATCGTCCTATTTCCGACCTGATAGCTTTCAGCGCGCTCGAGGAGGATTTAGTGCCCGGCGGATGTGAAGGGGTTATGTTCAGCGAGCGGGCCGAGTTCGGCTTCTCACACCACATTTTTTTCTATCTCACGAGCTGATAGAGAAAATAACTCAAATTGTAATTGCAAAGAAGATTGCAAAATTCAGAGATGTGCTGTATGAAGTTTTCTATGACCTCTGCAGGGCCAGGAGAAACTCCAACAAGAAATTAATAGATGGGTTCACAATTTTTAAAGTTGTGTCTTAAATCATTAGTCCTTTACACTGGCCATTAAGAGATCCCTTCCTTCCCCTGGCTTCGGATGTTATCAGTGGTGTAGAAAAAAGAAAACAAGTCCGTTTGGACTGGAGGTCGGGGCTCAAACAAACACAGGACTTTCACCCAGGAGACCACTGTTGGACCAAAACTTTGGTAAAATAAGCCAATGATTTCTATTACTGTTATGTAATTTATGTTGTACTTATTTGTACCCAAATCAAGTTATTTCCCAAACCTTACCAAGAACCTTTGTTGCCTGAACCTAAAGCTGTTTGGCTTTAATTGACTACGCTTCACTTTCACAACGTGGGAGGACCCGTCCAAAGCATTCCGATGGTAGTGGTAACCGCTGACGTCGCTTCACAAGTCCATGAAATCAAGAGCACGGATTGCGAAAGACGTCATGTGCTCACACTTTGTTTAGTTTGTCCAGAACGTTGCCCTGACTTATGCCAAATGCATGCTGGGATTGGGTAACCCACAGAAACGAAGGTAATGGAGCATGACAGCAATGAACGCTCTCTTTGAAAATGACCAGAAGCGAAGCATGTGTCCCTGAGTTTCAGAGCTGCGTGGCGTTCCAACTCATTGTCTTTATCATATCCGACATCTGACGCCTCGTGTCCTTCGGATTGCAACTATTTCCGCTTATCTTCTGAAAGGTAAATTCCCCCAGAGTCCCCTGACACTTTTATATCTTCACGCATTCGGTGTTTCAGCTGGAAATGGATGCAGCCTGTAGTCTATAAATCAATCACTTGTCATGTTTATTATATTGAGAGGAGAAGTTACAATTACACGATCAATCATTCCTGCTGGCTGCTTTGTAAATCTTGTGTCCGGACTTTAACGTGACAATGCTTGTAAGTCCAAGGGCTGTGATGCAGTTGCAGGTTGACTCTGTTTTGTTTTCTAATAAAATCCAATTCACATCAAAGATTATTTCAAGTTGGTTTGTACGGACATAAAGGTACATTTATTCAACATTTTTGCGTTATTTTCCACGTTAACTGTGTACCTCCTCACGCGGCTGCTGTTGAATAAATGAGCAAAAGCGATAATTAATGGTTATGCGGCTATATGCAAACTGCGCTGGATATTAAATTATGTTAATAAAACAGACCGACAGCTGCTATAAAATAAGATTATAGCTATAAAAAAAAAGACTACTGCACCTCGGGTTGGGCGGTGCTCAGGACACAGGCATGTTAACAAGATGGACAATGCAGAGAATGTGGAGAAGAACTCCAGTGAGAAAGCGGGAGGGACTGAAAGGTCTCTGGCGCAGCAGCAATTAGTAGCAGCCTGCAGAGTCGTGCATCTTCATATAAGGAGTAGCTGACGCACGGCTAGACATGTAAATGACGCCGCCTTGCTGATCTCGATGCATAATTAACATTAAGCGTTACGAGGCTTCCTTTATTTGGGTTTAAAAGATTTATGACTGGATTCACACTTGAGCGAGCCCGGGAAGTGGTGATGGGAACTTAAACGTCGCATCACATCATCCTTTTTTCACCGTGGACACACACACACACACACACACGCTCGTGTCGTTACCCGACAACCGAGAAATAATGTTGGCGTTGTGCGACTCTGCAAACCCGCGAATGCGTTGAATGTCCATGTTTCTGAACCCCGAAATGTGTTTCACGAATGTCAGCCTTTCAGATGAGCCAGCAGAAACGCACAATGCAACATGGTTAAAAGGAACAGTGTGGAGGATTAAGGGGATTTACTGGCAGAAGTTTATGTTTGTGTTCCTTAGTCTTTACAAAATTCACTCCGGGATGTTATTTGTTTATTGACGTCTTAGATTTGTCCCCAGTGACATATTAAAGACGTTATATAGTGACTTTGCTGCTCTACAAGGAATATTTAGTGATATCTAAACTATAAATAACTTCTCATCCTGTTCTGAATTCATTTGTTTTTACAATGCTATATTTGTTTTTAAAAGCAATAGAAGAATCGAGTGTCGTTAAAGGGAAGGTAGGGGTGAGCCGAGGGGTATTTAGTAAGATGCAATCTGCCGTCTCACCACTAGATGCCACTACATCTTATACACTGCTCCTTTAACATTGTAAAACAATTGGTGAGGTTTAGGCAACAAAGCTACTTAGTTGAGGTTTGTGTTCAAATAATAATGTACACACAACCGTGACAACTTAACTGGCATAGATAGAATAAATAAATAAAACAGCCCATAGCAGACTTTTCCACGGAACGTTAGAACGCACAATGCCAAATAGATTTTCTGGGGGATAACTGAGAAAATGTTAGAGGCTGTATTTATTATCAAGTTAAGGATTTAGTTGCTCAAAAATACAGATGCAACACCAACAGATGGTTTTGTTTCCCAGTCCACCTGAGCTGCAGGTTTTTGGACTGCAGCTCATCCGACCGTGAGAGAACATGCAACATAGGACTGTGCAAAAAGAGAATTTCAGGTCTAGGAAGTTAAAGTGAGCCCTTCACGCTTGAAGCCAACGCTGATAAGCCTTAATAATTCAGTTTGCCTACTTTTCCCAGCTGGTCCAGGGTTTAAAGTTTTGACTGTTTCATACCCAAAGAAATATCCAGTGTTTCTCATACTTTTTCTAGTCAAGGTGGGAAAGTCTCTAACAAAAGACATTTCTATAATTAAAGTAAAACCCCACTGAAGCCCAGTCTAAAGAAACTCTTGAGCAGATTTGTAGCACCGGATAACCTGCTTTATCTGTTGCACAGAAAGAGGAACTGTGGGAAACATCAGCCCTTTAAATAAATAATCAAAGTGATAAAACATAATTGAGCACAATTGAAAGGAATATGTTAAAAGAGCAGTGAAAGCCGCTCAGTAGCCGCGTGGAAAGGGGAGCTTCTGACTGTCAAAGCTGGACAATAAAACTGATCAATATTCAATAGCAAACCTGATCGTGGATTCAAACTGGTGACATTTACGCCACGCGCCTGCTATTCTAACCTTCAGCCCGCAGCCAAGCCCCCTCTAGCAAAGTACAAATTGTGTTGGCCACTGTCCTGCACAACACAAAGTAGCAACGGTGCAATAGATTTAATCAAAATGCCATGTCAATGAATAAAGGAACAATAAAAAAAGATGCATTGTTCCCAACTTCCATTAAGTGATGCCGTTACGCTGCCACGTCTCGAGCAGATTCAAAGGTCAACTTCATTTTCCGTCTGTAGTAGATGACGACATGAACATTTGTAGAAATTATCATAATCTCATGAATATTATTATTGTTATTTTTGTGTGAGTGTGCATAATCAGCCCCGCTGCGTTGTGTTCTAACAGGAGCAGATATTTATTTGACCCCGGAGAAAATGATAGAAATCAAATATGGACTTTTGACAATTGTGTTGCCCGCTCCTTTTTTTCAGGACAGTTAAATCTGACACACACACACACACACACACACACACACACACACACACACACACACACACGCGTGCGCGCTAATGACGAGCTGCAATCGCTCCGAACATGAGAAAGAAACCCCAGCTAATATCCCACACGGGAGACATAATTGGACATTTTATGGAAATCCTCAGGATGTTGCTTATTGTGCAGAACTAATGAAACTCAATAACCTCAGCGAGGTGACTGGCAAAAGCTCAAACTCCACGTGTGGCATTATTAGGAGATAGCAAGGTAAAGAATCCCTTATGTCTGCGGCTTCAATGAAAATAATGTTCATGGGGCAATAAGTATGATGGCTTTTTAATCTGCATGCGTCTCTGCTTTCTGCTGACTTACACACTAACGCTATATATTCACGAATCTGTGATTACCGTTACATTGGGCCATAATGTACAATGCAACACATTATTCTATTATTCAGTACCGTTGTGCAATACTCAGTCCCTGATACATGGAGAATTAGTGGAGCAGCAGGTTGAGGCCTCATCAAGCCAATTGGCTTGTCAGTCACTCTGTGGTGGAATTAAATGAAACGTCGGAGCTGGAAGACCAGGCGTTGCTCCGCCGCTGTATGCTATGACGTGTGATTGGAAACACATCCGAAACGATGACGCACTTTCAACGGCAAGACCCAGATGTTCCTTACATTGTACATTTACATTTACATTGGCATATCGCCAAGATGGAACTAACTTAAGTGAAACTCCTAATGCACAGCCACAGACTGTATCTAAGACGTGGGCGTGGTCGTGGTGACGTCACCCATTGGGTTGACTACAGCTTGGTCATCGCCATCCTCGTTCTTTTGCAACCAGTGAAGGGAAGTGACCATAGTTGGAGTGCGGAGGAGTGACGTAGAGATGCTGTATACGGCTCTGGTAGCGGTAGCAACCTCTCAATCACAAGGTAGCCCCGCCTATTTTACTATAAAAGGACCATCATTTACTAAATGAACATCATGCCGTATTGAAGAAGACTTGAAACTAGAGATTGAGACCATAAACTCATGTTTACTGAGGAAATAAATCAAGAGAAAAGTGGAGTCATTTTTCTCATCGACTTTTATACAATCAGACTTCTTTTTAAAATGCAAGAAAGAATGAAAGCTTAAGGCATTGGCGTCACTCTTTAGAACCGGAGGTTGTCGCCTGCGCCCACGTCTTCTTTATCATTTTGTCAATACCACAGCAAATGTTCCCTATTATTATAATTATGAAAGTAGTTTCGCACATGTTTCTATGGGGTCGAAGGGCATTTTCCCGATTTTTACATATTTTCTTAAATTCACCTTTAAAAGGTACTTGCATATGAGATAGGGCTGCAACAACGAATCGATAAAATCCCTAAAATTCGATTATTAAAAGAGTTGGCGAAGAATTTCATTATCGATTCGTTGTGTATTACGCCACTCAATAAGTCGCGGAGATGTTTGAGTATAAAAAAAAAAAGTTGAGTTGAGCGCAGAGCGGAGCGGAGCAAAAAAAAAAAAAAAGAAAAGAAAAGAGCAGAGCGGAGGTAGAGGAAAGACCATCGGAGACCCGTAACGTTGTTCTGAAACACATGACGGAGGCAGAGAAATCAGTACGACCCGAGTCATCCAAGGTGTGGGAGCATTCACACTAAATAAATCGTGTGTGAGAGTTTGTGAGTGTGTGCGTCTGTGAGTGTAGTGTAGAGAACAAGTTCTGACGTTCAAACAAATCCTGTTAAGTTTTCTGATTTGTATTTTTCTTTATTTTTTATAAATCATTCATTGTTCTGACAGCTCAGGTCCCTTTAAACAAAAATATACATCTTTTTGTGCACTTTATTTAAAAAAAAAAGCCTATATATTTGGCAGATGTAAAGCATACATGTGCATGTTTTTTGTGTTAGTCCATTTTATTTTATTTTTTTTAATTATTACTTTAACAGCTCAGGGATGTTCAAGGAGAAACCTGTTTGTGCACTTTCTGAAGATGTTTTGCACTGTGAACTGTCAGTTCTGATTTTGAATAAAGGGTTGGAAATGAATGCTTTTTTGTTTTTTTTATCCGATTCATCGATTGATCGAAAAGATAATCGACAGATTAATCGATTATTAAAATAATCGTTAGTTGCAGCCCTAACATGAGACATACCCATGTGTTGTATATGATAATTTGCAGAACAATCTCAGTTATCCATATCAGTGTTTTTCAACCTTTTTTGACCCGCGGCACATTTTTTACAATAAAAAAAATCCCGCGGCACACCAACAACCAAAAAGTTACAAAATGTCACATTGTAGCATAATACAGCATATATGCTGACAATTTCCCACTGATGCATAACTTTTCCAAAACAACGCTTTCGATGTCTGCAGACATGTCACCAATACGTCTGTTATTGTGTTATCTGAGAGCGGGACTTTAGCTACTCCGTTAGCCGCGTCAGGGCCGAGCATCTCGTTCATAATGGCTTTGCAGTAGGTAGTATTAATGTCTCTGCCACAGTGTGAGGGCTTTTGGATTTGGCCACCAGTTCATCTACTAAGTAGCTTTGAGAGCTTTCTCAGACACATTTGTGGATTTCTTCATAAAAGTTACCCATTTCTCAGTGTGTGTGCGCAGGCGAACAAAATAGTCCCTGTTCTTGGGCATTTTCCCGATTTTTACATATTTTCTTAAATTCACCTTTAAAAGGAACTTGCATATGAGACATACCCATGTGTTGTATATGATAATTTGCAGAACAATCTCAGCTATCTATATAATGAGCCAACAATTGTCCTAAGATACAGTGTACAGGGATAATTTTTCCATAAAGCTAAAAAATTTATTGAATCTGATTTTTTTTATTCTTCAAATCTCTTGTGAAAACATAACTTTACTCATGTGGACGAACTGTTTTGGTGCTTGAAATTGGTTTACCAAAGTCTTAGGTTCACAACAGTGGTGGAATATATGGATAAAATAGCAGATAAATGTCTAATAAATGTCAAGAACCAAATTTTGTAATATCGTTTTTTGAGTAGAAGTGATGTCTGTCACTCCACTTCCACCAGCTGTTAGAGGGACTGAGATCAAATGGGACTGAGTCATTACTTCATACTACAGATCAAGCTTCATGGGATGTGTGCAAATGAACATTACAACCGTTTTTGTTTTCAAGCAAAAAAGACTAAACTAAAACTAACTATTTACTATATCACTGAAAGTACGTCGCTAACTGTAAACTTTCTCTTCGTACTTCCTCTCTTCTCTCTGACCTCTCGGGTGCAGACTGAATGTAAACTGCAGTGTTTCTGTAGCGTAAGGTGGTGGGTAGGTCCTTAGTGATTTACTGAGTGTCCATTGGTTAGTTTCATACAAAAATGTTGACGGACACATGAATCCACAAATGACGGTGAGAGGCGGAGCTCGACACACACGAATCACACGACACGTTGATTCTACTGGCGCGCTGTGAGAGTCACGTACGATCTTGTGAGAACTAGGACACGGAAGTGGTGAGCATACGCTTCCGTAGACATCTTAACCATATCTCTGTGCCGTATTATCGCGGAGATAATAATATAAACAGCAAGTAAACACCGCGAAAATGCACCGGCAAATGGGGCAGGGGGTTGCATGCCTGCCCATAATTACCATCAACCTAAACCAACCTGTCAAGGGGTACAATGAAGCCTCGAAACGTTTGTCACTTAGCGTTCTCAAAGTGTGATTAATGGAGCTTGATGGGGAAACAAATAGCACCCTATCAGAGCCCTGCTATATGTGTTTGCCCCCGTTGACTCGTACTGCGATTTAATGAGGACTGGAGGAGAGAGAGAGAGAGAGAGAGAGAGAGAGAGAGAGAGAGAGAGAGAGAGAGAGAGAGAGAGAGAGAGAGAGAGAGAGAGAGAGAGGATCGAGGTGGAGCCAATTTGCACGTTAATGGCGGCGAGCGCTGAAAAAACGGCGACAAAATGAAACGTCGATGACGAAGGTGGTGATGAACTGGAGGCAGCACGAAGCTGTTGCCATTTCCATGTTTGATTAAAGTGGCCCTTGTGTTTGCGATCCGTGGCCATGCGGCGTTCGACAGGCACACATGTGCGAATGTTAATTCCCGTCCAGGGTAAGTTGACTAATTGACTGACTTATTGATCGAGGAAACCGTTAAACAGCAGTGGCTGAGTGAAAGCCCAGAGCCGGCTGCTCATTATCCATGCTGGGCCCCGTCTTGCATGGCCTCGCTGAGCATGGGGGTCCCTGGATTCATTCTGACAGGGACTTTCAGGGGCTTGTCTCCAAAGGGCCAGCGCATGTCTGTGCAGCATGTGGCTACCTGCGCTCGCATGCTTCAGTAACACAGTTAATGGGAGCTTTAGCCTTGCCTGATGGGAAGTGGTGTGTAGCGGTCATGCTAATGCAAACAGGCCTGGCCCATCACTGGACCGACTGGCTGAGAGTCGATTTTTCAGACTTTCACTCGTGTCGCCGTTATGTTAACACCGTGCGGTGCTCGAGTAAAGGATGATTGGGTAGTCGATGCATTTGCTTTTGTCTTATCTACTCGATACATGGCATACAAACAAAAAATAGACCACAGTTTTAATACAGTTCCAACTAATTCTGCTGTTTGGATAAAACACAGAAAGTACGTAATGTCTTGAAAGGTTGCTTTCACTCTTTTAGTTATGTTATTTTGGTACAAACCAAAAAAAAGATGATACATTGTTGCCATCTAATGCTGGTCGGGTTGGTGTTCACACTGGCATCTTACAAACAAATGAAGAGCTTACAATAGAAAGTCACACGAACTGACAGCTAATTAAAATTGGACGCTCTAAGTGACTGTTAAATGAGGACCTATGTAAAGCAAAACAAAATACATTTCTATGACTGGAACTGTGGGTCTGTGTTCTCTGGGTTCACAAAGAGAGAATAAAATAGAAAAGAAAAGAAATAACTGACTAACTAGCCTAACTAATGATGAACAGGTGGAAACGGGACAAAAAAAAGAGGCGTCTTTTAAGAATTGCCAAAAGACATAGAACAGGACACAAGCTTTCCATGCCTGTCTCTTAACCTATTTTCACTCTCCGACATAGCAGGAAAAAAACAGCACTCATGAGCTGATGTGCAACTATGGTTACCAAGTCCACTTGCATAAATATGGACCTGTGCACCACTTTTACAAATTGCTTGTTGTACAATCGCTTCCTGAGCGGCTCCCAATCAGCAGATTGATTTAATACTAGTTTAACTTGGGAACTCTCAGCTACAAAAACCATATCTTCCTCCTCACCCACCACCTTCTCAGGAGGCCTCAGGCCAGTTTGTTTGGTTCAACTGACAGCTTTCATACCGGCCTAAATGAACCGAACCAAATGGGTAAAGACATGAAAGGTTGCTTGAATCCCACCAGGATTTGCTGGACCACCTAACAGCCGTGTTGTCTCCCACTACTTCCCAATCCCCCACATAGGCAGCTAGCCTGAGCTGATTCTGTGGAGCTCAACATTCTAGTTTTCAATTGGCCCAGTCCTGCTTAAAAGAAAGCATCTTACCACTTTGGTGCCTAAAAACTAACCTTCCTGATGGTTTTTGAGGTTATCCTGAGGACCCATGGCAATCTTTTGTGGCCGTATCTTCTGGGTCCCTTGTGAACTGCGGTGCCTGTACCATTTATGAACATTAGCTGCTGGGTATCATATTAAAAATTAAAATTCCAGAACCAATACCATTACACTTCAAGTGTTTCCGATACAAATCAATAGAGTACTTCATTTTAATCATTTTCTTCTAGTTCTTTCCATCTTTCATCCACTTCTTTGCATCTCGGCTCGCTGAACTGCAAACTCGGTCAAATCTACTACGATCGACTTCCCAACACCAGAGACTGCGTGGGTTGTAGCTGCTGCACTAAATTCAGAGAATGCTTGAGATGATTGGCTGTGGGCAAAACCAAACAGATAGCAATTTATTTTATAGATCTGGGGATGAAAAGGATCAATTGCAGGAATAGTTTGACTGGAAAAAGTTTCAATATTACTTACTACTTTCTCACCTCTCACATTTTTGAAGTTATCTACCTTGTTACAAAATTCCACCGGTTACATGATGAGCCTTGTCTTTGATCATTTCAGTGCAGAAGAGGCCATCAAGAGACGGGGCCATTAAGAACGAGAGACACCAAAAGAGGAGAACACTGAAGGAATGCCGAACTGAGCCAATGTTGATCCTAACTGATGCATCCCCTCATAGTCTCACCTCAAATGAGCTCACTGGGGAATGACGAAAACAACAACAAACAAACAAAAAGTCCTCCAACAACCCGCTGGGACGTGTTTCTTGCACCTCTCACTTCACTGGCACAAGCTTCTGGATGGCGAACACACACACAGCACTCAACCACCAAAAGACGAGGTCAAGGGCGGAGTGAGGGAGAGCGGTAAAGGAAATCCGATGAGGACAGGAAATGCCGTGAGCAATCAATCTGTCATCGGAGATGTTAGAGATAGAGAGGGGATGATTGCATGGAGCAGTGAGGAGGAGAGACGGCAAACTAATCGGCCTCCGTCCATTCATTCCTGACACACTGCTTAACCAGAGTTGACAAGCTCGGAAAAGAAGGAGAGTTTGATGGGGGGAGATAGCTGAGCCTCAAAAAGAATTACCGGTTTGCATAATGGGATGGAGAGAGTCCTTTTTCTTATTGGAATAAACAATGCATAAGTTAGAGAATATGCTTGGCTGAGTCCGTATTTATGTATTCCAAGCTCAGGTGAGTGTTGCAGTTCTGTTCTCTGCCCCGAGGCCCTTAGCCACACCACAAAACAGGGCACTCGTAAATGAAAGGCTCTAACAAGACTGGTTTGTTGATGTGCCACTCGTTCCATTAGACGCCAGAGCGCCGTTCCCATCACTCAGGAAACAGTTGCATTCGGGAGGGCTGTCTGTGTCAACATCTAATTGCAGCCCAATCTGTCTGCCTTTTGAGTTGTATTCATTTTGGATCTACTGACTACACAAAGATGTGTCGGACTAGCTTATTTTTTTTCTAAGTAAAAAGGCCAGATCTGACTCGTAAGCAAAAGAGTGAGTTTGCTGCCACCTCAAAAAGGACTAGCACACACGCAGATGGTCTCTGGGCCGAACATCTTGCGGGTAGATGTGTCGGCAGGAAGGCGTCGACAAAACGGCAAAGAAGCACAGCGCCTGAAATGGGGACGAGGGAAGTTGCTTTGAATTCTGGAACAATCTGGAATGCGCTCTGTGGCTTTGCGGCATCCATCACTACGAGATGGGAAGGTTTGTGCCTATGATTGATTGGCAAGTGTTTCAGATAAGGGCTGCACTTGGCATGGAGTGTTGGCTGCCGGTGATGAGGCAATCAGGGCTCTAGCCCTGAAGCAGACGGAAAAGGCTTTGGAATAATTTAGCTGCTGGACTGACTGAGGATATGAAGAGCTTCAGAGGCCAACAAGGTTTAGCTCTTTTTATTGACCCAAGCAGTGGTCAAGACAAATGAAGACGGAGGGCTATCATAATCCTCTACGTTGACTTCATCGAGGAACATACTTATCTAGTTCAACTCAAAAGAAAAGAAGAAGAAGCTTTCAGATCATCTGGTTTTAGCCCAGATACACTGTTGTTCTCACTCACACGCTTGATAGTCCTCCAATTGTGGTTTTAGCATAATCAAAAGACAAATGTGAAGGGCTGCATGTATTACCATAAGAATACGTTCTCACTCCCAACTTGTCAAATACAGATGCTTGGTAAGTAGCTCTATGTGCTTCAAACTGTGACACTCTAGGTTCCCCTCTAGCGTCGGTTTTGTACTTTTACGGCTGTGCGGTTTACTTACGCAACAAAACTACTTTTGGGTTGAAATATGTACGTTTGTTATGTAAAATAACCACGCTTGTTACGCAACTGCCGTTACTTACAAAAGTAAGGTAAAGTAAGTCAACTTTGACCTGGTTTCACACGGGACACGACAGCGGGTTTCCTGGGTGACAGACCTGTGCTTGTTTGAGCTGTCCATCCTCTCCCTCCTCTCCCGCCTGATCTTTTTACGACGCCAGTTGCTCTAACCATGTAATAATGATGCGGATGGGTTTACATTAGAGTCAATTGAAAGCCCGGTGCGTCTCATGAATACTGAAGGGTGACTCGGTGCGTCGGGACACCGAGGGCCACTGAGCAAGCTGCGGCACTCGACAAGTTAGGAGTGAGACTGGGATGATTTTATTGTTTGACTGGATAATTTTTTTACTTTGTAGTTTTGGCCAATATTCCTGTATGGTAATTATAGAAGATAAATCATATAAATTATAGAGGACAAGACAAGATAATGAGATTTTACTCACCAGCTTCTCTCAGCGATAAACATATTAAGAACTTAGAGGTGCAAATGACAGCTATCATTGAAACTATTGACCGAACTCGACACTGAAGAATGTTCAATGCATTGCAGAGCTACAGCGCAGACTGGTTCAACTTTGACCTACCGTCGTCAGGTCTCATCACAGAGGTATGTTTACTTTCCTCAAAAAAATGCACCTATTCTTCACAGTTTTTAAGGCAAATTCTGCGCCAGCTGTTCTGAGACAAAAGCAGCAGGCACCATGGAAAATGGTGAAAATAATGTATTCCTGCCACAATCACAGTATGTGAAGGAGAAATAAAAATTTAATTAGATTTTTTTCTTCTTTAACCTTGAATGACACCTTTAAACTTTAAATCGAGGTGTTTTTTTTTCCCCTCAAACTTTTAACTGCTCAAGCCTCACCCTTAAAATGAATCAATGTAAATGTAATTGCCGAAACGTAACCATTAATGGCTTTCGGAAATTAATGTATAATTTGTGCTATTGTCAATTCCAATTCAATTTCTGGGAGGAACATAAACAGCACTGAAACTGCATTTGATTTTGCTCTCGTTTAATGAAACTTAATGGGCTGTGGTCGGCCCTCAGAAAGCAATACCAGCAGCATGTTGAATAGATCGTAATTGGGCTCTGCCGTCTGACACCCGGTGTCTGTGTACGCGTGTGCGAGTAAGGGAAACGGAGAGACTTTTCTGCAATACTTCGGAGGTTGTGAGGTTTATTTCGGATTCAGACGCAGCGAGAAACTACAGCGATCACTGCGGGGAAATTAAGGTTTTTGTGTGTTGTTCAAACACCAGGGGAGAACTTAAAAATAGATTTCTCTCTAGATATTTATTCCTCAAAGGGAAGACAAAACAACCACGGTGATCTGAGGTGTTACTACCCAAAATCTGCAAGTGTTTGAACTCAAATAATCCTTTTTTTCTTTTACGTTTCAATCGAGCACAGAATTTGGGTCACAGATGTCTTCATAGCCCAAATAAACCAGTCCGGTTAATCTGCATGGGCACAGGGGAGAGGAATCCACAAAAAAATATAAAAAAAACACGGGTTACGGCTGTGCACAGGATTTGATTTGGGCTCCCTCTCTTTTTGCCGTTTGTAGCTCCGCTGCCATGCTGCTTTTTTAGAACTCCCGACTTATGTTGAGCCAATGTTCAAATAGCCTTTTTGTCAGCGGTTCCCGGTGTTTGAGCGCTCAGACCTGAGCGGCCACAACGCGAGCGTGACTGCGGGAGCTGATCTGCAAAGACATCACTTCTTGTCAGTGACAGCAACATTGTCAGCTTCCACTCTCGCCCTCCACGCCCCCCCCCTTCCTTCTCATTCCCCTGTGCACCTTTTCAAAGCCTGGTACAACAGTGGGGATGGCAGATTCCTTGTGCTTCGTGTCCTACGCTGCCATCGTCGCTGTTTTCCGGGACACGGAGCACAGCCGAGACGAGTAAACACTTGCCAGCCTGAGCCGTGGCATTTAGAAGTCAAACTTACACGAGCCAAAAAAGAGATAGATGAGAGCATGTCGGCATAGGGGTTTTATTTAAATAGGCCTGGAAGACGCTGTGAAATGAACCGGGCTGGTGTGCATAAAGGGGAGGCTTTGGCAGACGGGGCTACCTGCCTGGGTCCTCATCATTAAAATACATGCAGTACAGATGCCTTTGCAACCCACTTCTGCAAACTAGGCTGTGCTGTGTGTGGGAATGACAGACGGAACAAGAGGAGGTGGGTGGGGGGGGGGCACAGACAGTGAGAGTGAGGAACCCGCAAAGGCAAGCTGGATTTTAATTGGCTGTTTGTTTTTTCATCAGTCCCAGAAGAGACAATATTTATGAGTTTGATCTTTGCGAAGCAACAAGACCGCCTGGTAGGACGAGACGCGCAATGAGTCGTCTACTTTTCCGCGACGCTCTACGCCGACCCCTGCTGGCTGGAGCCACACCTGATGCGGCGACGCCGATCCCAAAAACAGTCCCCGTTGGAGAAAACCGCTGTTGTCAATAACTGTGTCGGGGGAAACATTGAACAACCTTTTTGTGGGGAGGTGCCGTGTCACGACTCGCTGCTATTTGCTGAGTTTTGAACTCGCCGCCGGAGAACACCGAAGCTGCTCAGACGCAGTTGTTCCAAAAAGCGGAGGGAGCGACTATCATGCCTAAACTAGAGTCATTTGCATTCATTTAACTGTATAATGAGCCAGGAGGGCCAGGCGGAGACGAGGGGAAAGCAAAAAAAAAAGAAAAAGGAATATGTTTAACAGAACCAAATACTGCGAATGAGATTAAGACATCCGAGAGAAAAAAAGGCCTGCATAATAGAATACCCAGACAGATAAGCTGTGCTATGGAATTATTGATGAGGTTTTTTTGCGGCATAGATGCAAATGTTTGGCTAACCTGACCTTAGGTTAATCAGAATTTGAGAGATGCCGCTGCGAGGGGATAAGTCCCTGTCCCTGCCTCTCAATGTGGAGCCGATGATTCACGCGCACCTGAAATACATCCAGCGCGGGCCGACCATTACCGCGCCGATGCTATTTAAATACTAATAAAGCCCCGAATCACACTTTTGACTGAGGTGGAGAGATGCCATCCGTGTATTCAGGAAACATAATATCTTCTGGTTTGATATGATTAAAAAGCGCAAAGCCTGTTATTTTAGAGAGAGGCACTTCGCTTGATCATATCTTCTCATCCCTGCAAAAAAGAAACAAATAAACGATTCGAGGATCTTCAACAAAAGGTCCGTCTCGAGCCTCCTCATCAGCAGGGGAGGGGGGAGGGACCATTTGGGGCCTTTTTCTTTTCTTCAATTCAGAGTAACACTTCACGCTTTCGCTGCTGAAGAAACAAAAGAACAACCCCGGAGCGACGCAAATGTACTCCCGCGCATCCGCCCACTCGCGCGAAAGTGCGCCTCTGAGCGGTAACTCGACTCAGCAGCACTTGTAGAGGCCAAGACGGAAAGCGCAGCGAGGGCTTTGGCACACGAGGCCGCGAAGCGAAAGTGTGCGAGTAGTACGGTAATCAGCAAGAAATAAAAGAAGAAAAAAAAGAATGCAGAGGAAGACGGGAAGGCCTAGTACGCACATGCACATGCACCCAGCAGCGGCCAGGTAATCCAGAAAGGTCGCCGTTGCTGAGGCAACAGCTGCTCCTGCCGCCGTCCGACAGGAGGGCCTCGATCGCAGCCATGAGGAAGTGCTGCAGTTAATCTTGCATGGGCCGACTCAGCCAACGGCACAAAAAAGACGTTTCCACGGGATCAACTTTACCTGAATTAACCACCCCTCCCCCACGAGCCACAGCAGCCCCCCCCACCCCCCCTTCATCCCCCTCCGACGCCGCGTATTCCCAGCGCCATTGCCTTTGTACGAAGCAGGGCGTCGCTTCAGGCAGGACTCTCGCTTTCACTTTATACGTCTGTCTGTCTCACAAAAGTTGGATTCCTGTTACCCGAGGCCGTGGTGAGAGTGAATATGATGTGCTTCGAAAAAAATAAAAATAGGCTACACAGTGTGAGAGACCAGACAGAGAGAGTTGCAGCCTGTATAATAATGCCGCAAGCGCTTTGTGCGATTCAGCTGAACAATAATAACAGCAATAACTGTCAGGAGTTTTAGAACGAGGAGAGTGAATCTGAAAAAGTTGCAACTCAGACGTGAACATGTGTTTCCTTTAGACACAGTTAGCGCTGCGTTTCAGCTGCAGACGTCCAGGTTTCGGAACAGACTCGGGATCTGTTACTGAGCGGTTTAGCACATTGAGTTGTGGGTCAGATCTGATATTCGGAGACAGGGCATACGTTTGTATGGGAGGGTTTCTTGGAGGCTTTAAATGGTTTATCCTATACTTTACAGAACGCCGTCTCTGGCACCTTGACACGCTGCACCCGTCCCAGTAGCTGGCGCCTTTGGCAAGCTAGCTAGCGAGCCAGGCTGCTTCAGCGGTGGGGGAGCGCAGTGTGTAAGTATGTTGACCCTTGTACAGACGGGAGGAGTCGGCTTCCAATTTTGAATATAGCTGTGGATCCATAAACCTTTTTGCTTGAGCTGGATTTTACTAAAGCCATTTACTCTTTTGGTGGGACTTTCTATGACGCCCCCATCTCCTTATAGTATATAAATACAGTTATAAGCATTCATAAATAATCGTAATGCTTGATACATTTTGAAGGGATCATACTGTATTAGAATTCCCATTCTTGTAATACATTATGATCTTTTTATAATGCACATAAATCACTTCTAATGCTTTATAGGTGATTATAAGTTTGCTTTAGGTAAAGTAAAAATAATATCAAATCCATGCAAGAACAACACGCACACGTTTTTGACATTTTTTTACTTAAAGCAAACAATTATTATTATTATTAATTACAAAATATAATGTGTTACAAATATGAGAATTATAATACACTACAATAAAAATATATATGTCAGTCAGTGACCTTATTGACCTTAAAAGTCAATAAAATGATTTATGTATTATGATTGTTGTTATAAAGCATTATAACTATGAGTGATGAGAACTCCCGTAACACAGTGTGATCACATTATATCTCATTATAAAATGTGTTTATAATGCATGCCAGAAAGTAATGCCTTATGAAATCATAATCACAGAAAGTGTTACCAAACATTTTACTGTGCTCCATGTTGTCTGGCTTTTCTCTAATGAGACACGCTCCTCACCAAAGACAAAAAACAAAAATATATCTATATAATAAAATCTAATTACATAATGAGCTCCCAGATTGGAATTGTTATAAACCACGCATCTGGTAGAACCATCCAAAAATAACACATGCGGAAATATACCCAGAAAATTCTCACGCCCAACTGCAAATCGTCAAACAACTGTGCCAGCGACTCGGCGCACCTCGTGAGGGTGAAGACGGGGGCATTTAAAGTAGAGTTGAAAGACGTTTGGCTGACTTAAATCCGTTAAAGCGCCAACGGAGCCTCGAATACTCCGAGACAGAGAGCAGCCAGAGAGCAACGCTCAGCTTGATACACTCCCCAGAGTGCTGTTGGGGCACCTGGCGTGTCGTCCTGCCCTCTGTCAGGTGTGATCGCACACACATACACACATACACACACGCACACGCACACGCACACGCACGCACACTGGCGTCTTCTACCACACCGCCTGTTGGGAGCACGAGAGCGGGGTGAGCGGGGGGCGACTGTGGCAAAAAAAAAAAAGAAACAGAGACTCACGCCGAGGCCTCTGTGTGCACTGCCTCCTCTAAGCCGCTTTGGTCTGCAGCTTTGCACTTTTTCAAAGTGCTGGCTTGCGCCACGGATGCTAAGCTTGCCACTCAAGGGGCAAGGCAGTCTGGGGATGTGCCAGACAGACAGACAGACAGACAAGACAGGCAGACAGACAGGTATGAAGAGAACGAGACGATCACACAAGTGCCTCCATATTAGCCGAGGGGCATCGGCGCGTCCGTATGAAACACTGAGCTCCGCATGTATACAGAATGCAGACACACATGCTCCTTATCTCCCAGCAGCCCCTCTGGCAGAAGCTCCCCAGTGTTCATAATTTCATTTCAGATTTTCGTGCTTAGCCGTTTCACCGTGGGTGCGGGAAAAACGAGGAGCTACTCTCATCCCCCCCGGTGTTCTCGCCTTCCACTTCGCTCGCATTTTTCCCCCAACTTCGCTTGCCGATGCTGATGAGATTGAAAAAAAAAAAAAAAAAACTACAACAACAACCCGGGCCTATTCTTATTTTGTCTGGGAGCCGCTCAGTTCCTCCTCTTTATCTCTCGTTTTGCAGTGCACAAGGCCGCGCTCTCACCGTCTTCTCTCCAAGGATTGGACATGCTGAGCGTTGAGGGCCTTTGCATGCAAAACAGGCAGTGTGTGTGTGTGTGTGTGTGTGTGGGGAGGGGAGGTTGGGGGGGGGGGTGTAATAAGAAGACAGAGACCTCAGTGTGGACTCCAGGGCAAGTGATTGGATACCGAGTTTGACAGAAAGTCAAAGACGACAAAAAGGAAACGGTTGCTTTCTGACAGCAGCTCATTGACGGAGCGGAGCGGAGGGAGACGGTTCAAACCGGTCATTACAGCCAGATAATTAACAGTTTGGACTTTGCCATTTTCACCCTTTCATCGTCAAACTATTGGCAAATTCCCCAGCCAGTCACACTCATTAAAAGGGGTGACCCGCTAAGTGAATGGGGTCAAACACTGAGCTGACAGATATCGGCTGTGAAGTTCCCTGAAAATGTGTGTTTGACTATGCATTATCTTATCAAATAAGCAGATAATTTGCACACATTTCCAGATCACATAATCGGCACATTGGATGAAGCCAGGTTCAAAATTCTTGTTTCATTTTGTTGACATATTAGAATCAAAGGCTTTTTACAGAGGGGATTTTTGGATATTTATGAATGACTCCATAAATCTGAAAAATGACGTCAACGGCCATATCAATGTTCCATATATCAGGCTATGAACACTATAAGAACAAACCCCACTGTAAAAACCTTCAGAATATAAATGGTGATCAAAGTGGAAAGTTTGGTGAATGAAAGTAATACTGAAGTGGAGATTCTGGCTTTTAGATATCAGCATGAAACTAGCCAAATAGCCCAAAATCTCAAAATTGATCGGTGCATGAAAAACAATGTTTTCGCCTGTAGTGTCTCACCTGAAATAAAAAAAATTAAGTAGTATTGGAAATTACTTTCCATATCCTGAAAAGCGTTCATTTCGAAATTCTTAAAACGGAAGGACAATATTGTTCCTGACGCGTTGTCCAGAGCCCCATGTCAGTAATTTGTTGTTGCATATTTTCTTTCATCCTTGTTGTCTCCGTCGCTCTCTTAAAAATTGCTTCAAGGTAGCAGCAGCTGAGATGGGATATGAGGCCATACGGCGAAGAAATGATGAGCAAATGTTGAGGTGACTGTGTTTGAGAATAGCGTGAAATATTATATATATATATATATATATATGCTTTAAAATAAGCAGGGTTTTTTTTTGTGATGTGGAGATGTAGGAATGATTGATGTCCAGGTTCATGTGGGGACCCTGTCTTTGTGGGGGAGAGGGAGCACGTCCCCAGGGCCTCTGCTGGGAGCCCAACTGGCAGCATGTTTGCCTGCCAGCATTCTTGATTAGAACATTAACACGTCATTTGCAGTCAGCGAAGAAAAGGCTTCCTGAGCGCACCCCGTCAATGCACACCGCGCCAAACGTAAATTACTCAAAATGTTATGGGAATTATCGCAACGAGACGAATCTTCACTCCATGGCCCACCACCCAATTTACCTTCCTTCATCCAACTGAGCCTCTCGCTTTCTAAATCCAATTTAGCCCTTTCCGTTTGTCGTCTCATTTGTTCCAATGCTAAAGCTTCCTCTGAATCTGCTTGCTGTCGTGCTCTTTCCAATTCCAAATCCCTTTCCTTCTCCAACTGCATTCTTAACATCAACATTCTTTCTGCTGCTCAAAGTTTAAAGTCAAATCGGGGAGTGACTCTTGAACCAGAGCAGCCTCAGCCAGGCTGAATGATCAGCCTCACGTGACTGAATGGAAATGATGATAAATTATGTAAAACGTGTTTCTTCTCTCCAGCTCTCTCTGACTTTAATTGTATCCATAATAAAAGTTATTGAGGGAAATAACAGATCAAGAAAAGACAAATCTTTATAATGAATGAAGAAAGTTGTTTGTGGTCCTTTCGTTCTGACCTACAATGAACATCTATTTGAACCAGATGGTGAATCAGAAAACAGATCAAATATATAACTTGAGTTTAATCTGTGATCCGTCTTCACTCTGGTATGAAACTAAAGAGATCAGGCCGACCAGCTGCAGCGTCCAATCAGATAACTGATGAACAATGAGGGGGCGTGTCCAGCGTTAAAACACTTCCTGGAAGGCTGCTCTCCTGCATCCTCGCCCATGGCTCCTCAGAGATCCCTCCTCACAGCAGAAATAAGAGCTTTGGGACGGCCGTCAAGATGGAGGAGCAGACAACTTCAGAGGATTGAGGAAATGACAAATAAGAGACTTGGGATGTACCCCAAGAACTAGGGACACTGAAAGACAGACACAGCAACACACAGCAACACACAGCAACACACACACACACACACACACACACACGTCCCAAAAGAAGACCTAAATACGTGAATGCATTTTTGCAGGGCCTGATGGAGGACGCATGCAATTTTCCCCATGAGCATTCTTTTTAAAAAAAAGTGACAAATCCAGGAGCAGTTGAAATGTGACGCTGCAGCCGCCGAGTGAGAGATGTGAAGATATTAAGATCCTGTGCACACCGCTAGAACCCCCCCCGCCCAGGATGCCAGAAAAATGTGGTGAGGAAAAAAAGTCGCTTCAGGAGCTCCAGTTGCCAGGAGTTGTTGCCCCTCGACATCCTCGGCAATAAAAGTATGTGAGAAAACAAATCTGAGAAGCTACTCCTCAGCTCCACTGACAACACCTTGGCTTCGGCGCGCAGACGCCTCAGCCCCTTTTGAACCTCCAGCACAAACAACC
>JACSYO010001495.1:2500-7500 GCA_016806645.1 Ophiodon elongatus
TCACCTGTAGAGTGAACTCACCTTGAAACAGGGACGTCAGCGCTGTTCTCAGGCTCCACAGTGAAGACATGTCTGAGTCGAACCAGAGATACTATCATTATTACACATGTAAACAAACACAGCTAGTATAAATACATGTCCACACAGCTAGTATAAATACATGTCCACACAGCTAGTATAAATACATGTCCACACAGCTAGTATAAATACATGTCCACACAGCTAGTATAAATACATGTCCACACAGCTAGTATAAATACATGTCCACACAGCTAGTATAAATACATGTTCACACAGCTAGCTAGTATAAATACATGTACACACAGCTAGTATAAATACATGTACACACAGCTAGCTAGTATAAATACATGTACACACAGCTAGCTAGTATGAATATATGTACACACAGCTAGTATAAATAAATGTACACACAGCTAGTATAAATACATGTACACACAGCTAGTATAAATACATGTCCACACAGCTAGTATAAATACATGTTCACACAGCTAGCTAGTATAAATAAATGTACACACAGCTAGTATAAATACATGTACACACAGCTAGCTAGTATAAATACATGTACACACAGCTAGCTAGTATGAATATATGTACACACAGCTAGTATAAATAAATGTACACACAGCTAGTATAAATAAATGTACACACAGCTAGTATAAATAAATGTACACACAGCTAGTATAAATACATGTCCACACAGCTAGTATAAATACATGTCCACACAGCTAGTATAAATACATGTCCACACAGCTAGTATAAATACATGTCCACACAGCTAGTATAAATACATGTTCACACAGCTAGCTAGTATAAATAAATGTACACACAGCTAGTATAAATACATGTACACACAGCTAGCTAGTATAAATACATGTACACACAGCTAGCTAGTATGAATATATGTACACACAGCTAGTATAAATAAATGTACACACAGCTAGTATAAATACATGTACACACAGCTAGTATAAATACATGTACACACAGCTAGTATAAATACATGTACACACAGCTAGCTAGTATAAATACATGTACACACAGCTAGTATAAATACATGTACACACAGCTAGTATAAATACATGTACACACAGCTAGTATAAATACATGTACACACAGCTAGCTAGTATAAATACATGTACATATACTTTACTAGATAAAACATTTACTACTAAAGATTATAAATGAGTGATTTGTTGGACATGAAACACATGAACATGTTCTCGAGGCAGAACATGAACATATGATGTATATATGTATAATATGATGTATAATATAATATGATATAATGTATATAATATAATGTATAACACAGAACTACAGCTAACAGAGGTCACTGTGTTTATAATATAATATATAATATAATATATAATATAGGTTCTTACCGTTTCGCGGCGTTAGATCATCAGATATTAGTTTATTATATTATATTTAACCCACAAACACAGTCTGAAGGTCATTATCTCATCTTTATGGACAATAAACCAAACACGAAGACTGAAGCGTGATCACCGTGACTCCTGCAACCCAGAAGTAGTTCCGTCAGTTAATATGTGCTTCCGGATCCCTCCCACCAAAATAAGAGCTGTGTTTTTATACATTATTTAATAATAATATAATATTTATAATATATATAAAATATTATTATAATAACATAATAACAACATTATATATGTATAATATATTATGTATATATAATATATTATGTATATATAATATATTTTGTATATATAATATATATACATAATATATTATATACAATGTATATATAATATACATTATATATATGTATATATTCATGGTTTCCTGCTGAAGCAGAAGAAGTAAGAAGCCATCAGGTGACAGAACGCTGATGACTTCATTCATCACTTTATTGCCGTCATCATTTCATAAAACAGGAAATGTTCAAGTTTGAAATGAAATGGTTTGAGATAGCGAGAGAACTTTGTCCCCAACAGAAGGTTGAGACAGCAGAACTAAACACAAAGCTTCTATTTGTCTCTGGTCATGTGACGAGAACCGCTGTCTCCGTGACAACTCGACCTTGAGCCGTTGTCTCCGTGACAACTCGACCTTGAGCCGTTGTCTCCGTGACAACTAGACCTTGAGCCGTTGTCTCCGTGACAACTCGACCTTGAGCCGTTGTCTCCGTGACAACTAGACCTTGAGCCGTTGTCTCCGTGACAACTAGACCTTGAGTCGTTGTCCAAAGACCTGTAATAATCCTGATGTTCTATATTGTTTCATGTTGTTTGTGTTGTTATTTATTATCATGATCATGATCATTAAAATGTGTTAGTTGTGATTTTATAAAATGGACTATTTGCCAACGATCATGTGAAAATTGGGAACTGAATCCAGAATGAAGGCAGATCAGATATGAGACATGATTATGAATAAACGAGCATTCTCTCAGGTGTAAGGTCACCTGTCATATATCTTTATGGATATAATAATAATATCATAGAAAAGAACCTGCAGCACTGAGTCCAACCTGTTATCAGCCGGTCCAAAGATAAGGACCGGCCGAAGGTCTCCTCTGGTAATCAGAGACAGGTGGGAGGACGCAGACAGGTGAGGAGAGAGACAGGTGGGAGGACGCAGACAGGTGAGGAGAGAGACAGGTGGGAGGACGCAGACAGGTGAGGAGAGAGACAGGTGAGGAGAGAGACAGGTGGGAGGGCGCAGACAGGTGAGGAGAGAGACAGGTGAGGAGAGAGACAGGTGGGAGGGCGCAGACAGGTGAGGAGAGAGACAGGTGAGGACGCAGACAGGTGAGGACGCAGACAGGTGAGGACGCAGACAGGTGAGGACGCAGACAGGTGAGGAGAGAGACAGGTGAGGAGAGAGACAGGTGGGAGGACGCAGACAGGTGAGGACGCAGACAGGTGAGGAGAGAGACAGGTGGGAGGACGCAGACAGGTGAGGACTCAGACAGGTGAGGACGCAGACAGGTGAGGAGAGAGACAGGTGGGAGGACGCAGACAGGTGAGGACCAGACAGGTGAGGACGCAGACAGGTGAGGAGAGAGACAGGTGGGAGGACGCAGACAGGTGAGGACTCAGACAGGTGAGGACGCAGACAGGTGAGGAGAGAGACAGGTGGGAGGACGCAGACAGGTGAGGACTCAGACAGGTGAGGACGCAGACAGGTGAGGAGAGAGACAGGTGGGAGGACGCAGACAGGTGAGGACTCAGACAGGTGAGGACGCAGACAGGTGAGGAGAGAGACAGGTGGGAGGACGCAGACAGGTGAGGACTCAGACAGGTGAGGACGCAGACAGGTGAGGAGAGAGACAGGTGGGAGGACGCAGACAGGTGAGGACTCAGACAGGTGAGGACGCAGACAGGTGAGGAGAGAGACAGGTGGGAGGACGCAGACAGGTGAGGACTCAGACAGGTGAGGACGCAGACAGGTGAGGAGAGAGACAGGTGGGAGGACGCAGACAGGTGAGGACTCAGACAGGTGAGGACGCAGACAGGTGAGGAGAGAGACAGGTGGGAGGACGCAGACAGTTGAGGACGCAGACAGGTGAGGAGAGAGACAGGTGAGGACTCAGACAGGTGAGGAGAGAGACAGGTGGGAGGACGCAGACAGGTGAGGACTCAGACAGGTGAGGACGCAGACAGGTGAGGACTCAGACAGGTGAGGACGCAGACAGGTGAGGAGAGAGACAGGTGAGGACTCAGACAGGTGAGGAGAGAGACAGGTGAGAAGAGACAGACAGGTGAGGATGAGGACGGAGCTCTTCCTCCTCGTGGCGGCGCTCCTCGGTGCTGCCCCCACGCCGCTGAGCAAGGCAGCGCAGAGGAACAAGCTGCTGCTCGTCTCCTTCGACGGCTTCCGGTGGGACTACGACCAGGACGTGGACACGCCGCACCTGGACCAGCTGCTGGAGGACGGGGTCAAGGCCCAGTACGTCACCCCCCCCATGCTCACCATGACCTCCCCGTCCCACTTCACCACCGTCACCGGTAACAGCACCATGCCAGGACTAGGACTACTAGGACTACTAGTACTACTAGGACTACTACTACTAGGACTACTATAGTCTAGAGTCTGTTTTAACTATGTTTTTATATGTACTATGTACTGGCTCTGTGCACTCTGAGATTCTTTATGAATGAAAAGTGCGTTACAAATTAAATGCATTATTATTATTATTATTACTAGGACTACGACTACTAGTACTACTAAGACTACTACTACTAGGACTACTAGTACTACTAAGACTACTATTGACTATGACTACTATGACTAGTACTGAGGCTAGAACTACAGTGTAGTCTCAGTACTCTGTAGATCTAGTCTCAGTACTCTGTAGATCTAGTCTCAGTACTCTAGAGATCTAGTCTCAGTACTCTAGAGATCTAGTCTCAGTACTCTGTAGATCTAGTCTCAGTACTCTAGAGATCTAGTCTCAGTACTCTGTAGATCTAGTCTCAGTACTCTAGAGATCTAGTCTCAGTACTCTGTAGATCTAGTCTCAGTACTCTGTAGATCTAGTCTCTCTGACACCCCTCTGGTGGATCTTAAACAGCGTAAATGAAACGACTAGACGTCCTCACTAGAACTTGGTGGTGGAGAGGTGAAGTCATGTGACTGGTTTTACTTCAGCTGATTGGATCAGCATCACCGTGACCGGACTTCCTGCTAACGTGAGAAACTCTTGGTGTCCCTGTCAGGCAGATGGGTGGAGGACCACGAAGTCGTCCACAACATGATGTTTAACGCCAAGACCAACCAGAAGGTTCCTCACAAAGAGACTCTGACCAGATCGGAGTGGTGGGACAACGGAGTCCTGCCGTTATGGATCACAGCTCAGAACCAGGTGAGTCCTCCATCAGCAGGATCCATAACAGGAGGAGCAATATGACTCAAACCCACATACAAATACTCACGAGAGCACCACAAGTGGATTAATCCACCACTGAAAGTAATCCCTGACAAGTTCACCAGTTCCTACTCTGTTCACTACCTGT
>JACSYO010001495.1:15000-38060 GCA_016806645.1 Ophiodon elongatus
GGACACGGGGACAAACAGAGGGACAGACATGCGGACAAACAGAGGGACAGACATGGGGACAGACAGAGGGACAGACATGGGTACACGAGGACAAACAGAGGGACAGACATGGGGACAAACAGAGAGACAGACATGGGGACAGACAGAGGGACAGACATGGGTACACGAGGACAAACAGAGGGACAGACATGGGGACAAACAGAGGGATAGACATGGGGACAGACAGAGGGACAGACATGGGTACACGGGGACAAACAGAGGGACAGACATGGGGACACGGGGACAGACCTGGATGCCTTTGAGTGAGGACACTCCCATGTAGAGGAAGACTCCGTACAGGACGGGCATCGGGATGAACTGGAGGACAGAAGGAAGTCAGGAAGTCAGTAAAGACATTTAGACACGAGACCGACGTGTCCCCGTCTCCGTGACGACCACAGGTGTGGCGTTCACCTTGAGGGCGGAGGTCATGAAGACGGAGCAGCCCATCAGGACGAAGATCATGAAGCCGGTGACCCTCTGCTCCACGATGCCCAGGAACCTGGGCTGCTCGCCCGGCGCCGCGCAGCCCGACTCCAGCTTCAGGCTGTTGACGTGCGAGATGGAGAGCACGGTCGCCGCCACGAACCACGGCAGGCCCATGACGGAGCACACGCCCAGCATCACCGCCACCACCAGCAGGTCCAGGTGGTAGCCACAGCCCTTCTGCAACGCAAAGAGCTCGTCAGCGAGCCGCTTACGAGAGACTCACCCCGGTGACCCCGTCCTGACCTTCAGCTTGTTCTCCTTCCGGTTCACGATGACGGCGGTGATCTGCTGGTCCATGAAGACCAGGATGGTGCAGAGCAGCGCGGGGACGGCGGCCGCCAGCAGCGTCCACCAGGGGTTGGGTCCCAGCGGCGAGATCAGCCACCCGCGGGTGCTGGACGTGGGCTGGACGGGGACAGACTTCATGAGGACACTTTGCTCCTCGAGTCTCAGTCAGTGGTGTCATGTTGGCGCTGTAATGAACACTGCAGCCTCCGGGGGGCACTACACTCTTAGGTTTATACGTTGTTAGTAAACATGATGACGTAGGTTTGTGGGCGGAGCTTAGGTGGTGAATTATTCTCTGAACACGTTCAGTCTCCAACATTAACCTCATATTTACCGACTTCTAGGACGGACTCCTTCACCAGGAGGAGAGCAGACGGACGGCTGGCTAGCTAGCTTGTTAGCTTGCTAGCTAGCTAGCTTGTCCGTCTCCAGAGCCGGATAATTAGCTCCTTTTCTGTAACCAGCGTAGCATGAAAGCATAATGTAATGAGCTAGCTAGCTAGCTAGCTAGCTTGTCCGTCTCCAGAGCCAGATAATTAGCTCATTTTCTGTAACCAGCGTAGCATGAAAGCATAATGTAATGAGCTAGCTAGCTAGCTAGCTAACTAGCCAGCCGCCAAATTAGAACATTTAACAACTTAATGCTCCGTACACACTGATAACAGATGAACTTTGTTCAGATTATGTTCTGCGAACAGTGTAGCATGAAAGCATGATGGAATTAGCAAGCTAGCTAAGTAGCTAGCTGTCTGCTAGTTCTGTTTATAGTTTAACAACATTTCTCATTTTGTAGCTCACTAGAATCCGTTTATCATCTCAAATGTTAAAGACTTGAAAAAGAGTTCTTTCTGTGAATATCACCGTGTATTTATGATATTTGATCTATGATGGTCCGAATCACCAACAGGAGGACACGCTGACTCTGTTAGGGACTATTTCCAGCGGCGCATGAATCCAGAGAGTATTTGTATGTGATTGAGTCACAATAAACTACAGAGTGATGAACATGATGTTATTAATGTGAACAACATTAATAACATCAAATCTTGGAATCCATCCAGTGATTCTGGTTCCTGATGAACTGGACTGAACTGGTTCTTCTGTTAATGTTCAACTCAAAGGAGGAAGAGGAGCTGCTCCTCTTCCTCCTTTGAGTTGAACATTAACAGAAGAACCTGAAGAAGTTATGTAAAGTTCAGCCGCTGATAGGCGGCGACCTCTGACCCCTGACCTGTTATCACACTGAGCCACCAGCTCCGTGTCTTCCAATCATTAACTTGTGTTCCCTGTCGAGGTGCCGGGCGTCATTCACAGGAACTCACCTGGAAGCGGTCGGGGACGTCCAGCTTGGGGGACGGAACCCCGACCAGATAGTCCACCAGCACCATGATCATGATGGTCAGGAACACGGAGAAGTCACTGATGGAGGACCGGACCTGCAGAC
The DNA here is from genome assembly GCA_016806645.1 of Ophiodon elongatus. Taxonomy (NCBI): domain Eukaryota; kingdom Metazoa; phylum Chordata; class Actinopteri; order Perciformes; family Hexagrammidae; genus Ophiodon; species Ophiodon elongatus. The sequence goes on from JACSYO010001495.1 coordinate 17,261, forward strand.
ACACATTCAGTCAGGACCTTCAGAGCAGAGCCTTCAGAAGGAGACCAGTAATGAAGGAGTCCCCTCAGGCACCTTGGTGGGGAAGTATCTCATGGTCTTGAACTGCTTGAGGAAGGAGGAGAGGAAGAAGGTGGTGAAGAAGAGGATGACGGACCAGAAGAGGACGTCGGGGACGAAGGGACCTTCGTGGCTGCAGGCCGAACCCAGGAACTCCCCATGGAGGTCCCGACAGTCCTGGAGACACAGATAGAGGTCTCAGTCTGTCCCCCCTGATAAAGGTCTCAGTCTGTCCCCCCTGATAAAGGTCTCAGTCTGTCCCCCCTGATAGAGGTCTCAGTCTGTCCCCCCTGATAGAGGTCTCAGTCTGTCCCCCCTGATAGAGGTCTCAGTCTGTCCTGTCTGATAGAGGTCTCAGTCTGTCCCCTCTAATAGAGGTCTCAGTCTGTCCCCTCTGATAGAGGTCTCAGTCTGTCCCCCCTGATAAAGGTCTCAGTCTGTCCCCTCTGATAGAGGTCTCAGTCTGTCCCCCCTGATAAAGGTCTCAGTCTGTCCCCTCTGATAGAGGTCTCAGTCTGTCCCCCCTGATAAAGGTCTCAGTCTGTCCCCTCTGAGACCAACAGACCTTCACCGTCAGCTCGTCCCACTGGATGCTTCCTGAGGTCTCGTTGTTGTTGGTCCACATCTGATGGACTTGATCTGAGACGTTGGCAGGTGGAGAACACCGACACCTGAAAGGGGGACAAACAGAGACCATCAGACCGTCAGACTGTCAGACCATCAGACCATCAGACCTTTAGACCATGAGACCATCAGACCTTTAGACCTTTAGACCATCAGACCTTTAGACCATCAGACCTTTAGACCATCAGACCATCAGACCTTTGGACCATGAGACCTTTAGACCATCAGAACATCAGACCTTTAGACCATCAGACCTTTAGACCAGTGGTTCTCAACTGGTCTGGCTGGGGGACCCACCATCACCCCTTAATGACAAGCCGCGACCCAAATCGAGGAACATTTTCATACTTACGTTTCGCCATGTTTGATTAGAAAACTAATTTCGTGGGTCACGGTGTTCTTTTATGCTGTAAAATGGCGGGGGTACGTGAAGATTTAAAAATATCCATCCATCCATCCATCGTCATCCTCTTATCCGGTCGGGTCTCGGTGGCAGCAGCCAGCAGGCCGACCCAGGCTTCCCTCTCACCCCAACACGTTCCAGCTCGTTCTAGGATCCCGAGGCGTTCCCAGGCCAGCTGGAGATATAATCCCTCCAGCGTGTCCTGGGTCTTCCCCGGGGCCTCCTACCAGTTGGGTGTGCCTGGAAAACCTCTAACGGGAGGAAACCAGGAGGCATCCTGATCAGATGCCCGAACCACCTCAGCTGACTCCTTTCGATACGAAGGAGTAGCGCCTGATGTCCGAGCTCCTTTCTAAGGCTGAGCCCTACAGAGGAGACTCATCTCCTTACCCTATCTCTAAGGCTGAGCCCAGCCACCCTACAGAGAAAACTCATTTCCTTACCCTATCTCTAAGGCTGAGCCCGACCACCTTACAGAGGAAACTCATCTCCTTACCCTATCTCTAAGGCTGAGCCCGGCCACCTTACAGAGGAAACTCATCTCCTTATCCTATCTCTAAGGCTGAGCCCGGCCACCCTACAGAGGAAACTCATCTCCTTACCCTATCTCTAAGGCTGAGCCCTACAGAGGAAACTCATCTCCTTACCCTATCTCTAAGGCTGAGCCCGGCCACCCTACAGAGGAAATTCATCTCCTTACCCTATCTCTAAGGCTGAGCCCGGCCACCCTACAGAGGAAACTCATCTCCTTACCCTATCTCTAAGGCTGAGCCCTACGGAGGAGACTCATCTCCTTACCCTATCTCTAAGGCTGAGCCCTACAGAGGAAACTCATCTCCTTACCCTATCTCTAAGGCTGAGCCCTACAGAGGAAACTCATCTCCTTACCCTATCTCTAAGGCTGAGCCCTACAGAGGAAACTCATCTCCTTACCCTGTCTCTAAGGCTAAGCCCGGCCACCCTACGGAGAAAACTCATTTCGGCCGCTTGTATCCGAGACCTCGTTCTTTCGGTCACAGAGTTCGTGACCCTGAGGGTCTGAACGTAGACCGCCCGGTAAACAGAGCTTCTCCTTCCGGTTCAGCTCCTCTTCACCAGACGGTCCGGTGCAGCTTATTTTACTGCTGCAGCCGCACCGATCCGTCGGTCGATCTCCCGCTCCATCTTACTCTTACTCGTGAACAAGACCCCGAGATACTTGAACTCCTTCTCTTGAGGTAGGCACTGCGTCCCCACCCAGAGGGAGCAATCCACCGGTTTCCGGCAGAGCACCATGGCCTCAGATGTGGAGGAGCTTACTCTCATCCCAGCCGCTTCACACTCGGCTGCAAACCGCCCCAGTGAAGCTGGAGGTCTGAAGAGGCCAACAGGACCACATCATCTGCGAACAGCAGAGAGGCGATCCCGAGACCCCCAAACCCGACGTTCTCCTCCCCCCGGCTGCTCCTAGATATCCTGTCCATGAAAGTCATGAACAGGACCGGTGATAAAGGGCAGCCCTGGTGGAGGCCAACACCCACCGGGATACGAACACAGCTCCTACTGCGGTCGTACAGAGACCGGATGGCCCGTTGTAACGGGTCCGGCACCCCATACTCCCGCAGAACCCCCCACAAAAACCAGAGGGACCCGGTCGAAGGCTTCTCCAAGTCCACAAAACACATGTAGACTGGTTGGGAAAACTCTCAGAGCCCCTCTAGTAGTCTTGTGAGGGTAAAGAGCTGGTCCATTGCTCCACGACCGGGACGGAATCCGCACTGCTCCTCTTGAATCCGAGGTTCGACAATCGGGTCGGGAACAGTGCCCATGGACTGGCAGACCGGGGTGGTGGTTCCCATTTTCGAAAAGGGGGACCGGAGAGTGTGCTCGAATTATCGGGGGATCACACTACTCAGCCTCCCGGGGAAAGTGTATGCCAGGGTGCTGGAAAGGAGGCTCCGACCGATTGTCGAACCTCGGATTTGAAAATATATAGATTTAAAATTAGCATCGATTCAAAAATCCTTTAAAAATATTTATTTAATACATTTTCAATAAAATAGTAAATAAGTGTAAGTTCATAAGCTGAATTTTATATTCAGTAGGCTATTCAATTTCATGATCCTAAAAACCCAGAGTCTCCCCCATATCAGGATGGTTTGACCCAACATGGCACACGCCCCCTGTCGTCACCTGTCAATCACCGCCGCCGTGAAAAGATCAAACAAAGTGGAACGTAGCAGCAATGCTGCTGAAAACATGGAGGACCAGAGCAAAACAAGTGGGAACCAGAGCCGGCAAAGAAGTGTGAATAGACGACACTCCGCTGCCGAAAACATCCCCTTCAAAATAAAACCACAGGATAAAAAAATAAAAAATAAAAAAACATTTTAATCCAACTTTTTTTTGCCCAGGCAAAGACCCGTGAAAACCACCAGTTGAGAATCACTGCTTTAGACCATCAGACCATCAGACCTTTAGACCATCAGACCTTTAGACCATTAGACCTTTAGACCGTCAGACCTTTAGACCATCAGACCTTTAGACCGTCAGACTGTCAGACCTTTAGACCTTTAGACCATCAGACCTTCAGACTGTCAGACCTTTAGACCATCAGACCTTCAGACCCCAGACCTTCAGACCCCAGACCTTCAGACCATCAGACCCCAGACCTTCAGACCATCAGACCTTCAAACCGTCAGACCTCATACCCCAGACCATCAGACCATCAGACCTTCAGACTGTCAGACCTTCAGACCCCAGACCTTCAGACCCCAGACCCCAGAGGTTCTTACGTGTAGAAGGTGAGGTTGTCCAGATGGTTGTGCATGTCCACGGGGTACAGCTCCCCGAGGTGGACCAGCTTCTCCAGAGCCTCGTAAATGAAGATGATGCAGATGAGGGAGGCGAAGGCCTCCTCGGTGAAGCGGGTGATGTAGCAGACCAGAGAGCTGGCGTCGGTAGCGACGAGCAGCAGGCACAGGAAGGCGGTCCAGAGCCCGATACTGGTCCGCAGGGACAGGTAGCACAGACCGTAGTCACTGAGGACAGACGGAGCCGTTAGAGGACACGTGGTGGTCTTCAGAGACATTCACTCCAAAACACAGATCCTAGATCTACAATCCACTTCATTCTTTACTCAATAAAAACGTTTATTCAAACAGAAGACTGAAGGACCAGGACCAGGACCAGGACCAGGACCAGGACCAGGACCAGGACCCGTAAGCTTCTCTCAGACGTCTCTGAACCAAAGTTCACTAATGAATGAGTTCCTATTACCCATCAATAATCAAACCATAATCCTCCACTGAGATGGACTCTGAGGGAAATCAATCTGTGAATCAGCAGGAACACAAAGCTTCAGGACTTAAAGGGTGAGATGATGACAGCTGGTTTCTGAGGGACAGAGACCTCTGACCTGGACCCTGAGACAGGTTTATCTCCAGCGTCCTGCCGACCCGGGCAATCAATGTCAAACGCAAGGCCATCGACACCGCCTGCAGGCTGCTGCTCTATAAAGAGCAGCAGCCTCCCCGTCTTCCCGTCTCCTCATCATGTGTCGCTGTGTCCCCGTCCTGCTGCTGCTGTCCCTGGTCTGTCTGTCCCGGTTCGGCTCGGCTCAGCCCGTCGACGGCCGGGCCGATCTGAAGAAGGTCCAGAACGCTCTGGAGGAGCTGAAGGCCGAGAGGCGAGGTGAGGCTGCGTCTATGAATATGAATATGTATATATATATATGTATGTGTGTGTGTGTGTGTGTGTGTGTGTGTGTGTGTGTGTGTGTGTGTGTGTGTGTGTGTGTGTGTGTATGTATGTATGTAGTATATATATATATGTACTCGTCTCTACGGGTCCATGTACTCGTCTCTACGTGTACATGTACTCGTCTCTACGTGTACATGTACATGTACTCGTCTCTACGGGTCCATGTACTCGTCTCTACGTGTACATGTACATGTACTTGTCTCTACGTGTACATGTACATGTACTTGTCTCTACGTGTACATGTACTCGTCTCTACGTGTACATGTACATGTACTCGTCTCTACGGGTCCATGTACTCGTCTCTACGTGTACATGTACATGTACTTGTCTCTACGTGTACATGTACATGTACTTGTCTCTACGTGTACATGTACTCGTCTCTACGTGTACATGTACATGTACTCGTCTCTACGGGTCCATGTACTCGTCTCTACGGGTCCATGTACTCGTCTCTACGGGTCCATGTACTCGTCTCTATGGGTCCATGTACTTGTCTTCACTGTAAACATACTTAGAGATACTGAGATACTTCTCAGCTCCTTTCCTCAACATTTAGAGGATTCTATAAGCTTTTATTTTGGAGGACTCTGAGATACTTCCTGTCCTTTCTCTCAGTTAAAAACCTTCATAAGATAAAGAGACTTTTAGAGTTCAGCCTTCATGTCTGTGCAGACAAGAGACGTCTCTATAGAACCCGTCAGCGGGAGCAACTTACAAAAACACGTTGCCACGGTTACTAAATCGGTTACTATCAAACCTGAGCTGAAGAGCAAAGTGATAGAGCTGAAGATCATAAACACCATGCATACTTCAACGTGTCTTCTCTTGAATGGTTCACAGCCATGAGCGATCGCCTGGAGGCAGCTGAGAGGGAGCTGAAGAGGGTCAAAGGTGAGGAACCCAGGAACCCGACTGGAGAACCGGCTCCTCAAGCTTTCCAGAGACGAGGGACAGAAACATGTCGACCTAACGCAGTGAAACATTCCTCTGTTCAGAAACACCTAAAGTGGCCTTCGCCGCATCGCTGGGAGGAGACGGTCTGGTGAAGACCACATCCGGCAACAAAGACCTTGTCTACAAGGACGTGCTGACCAACGTGGGCGGGGCTTACAACGCCGAGACAGGTGAGGCTCAATCAGAGGGTGAAGTCCTCTCAATAGATCCTCCTGAGGGACAATGTGAGTAGAATACTGCTCGGTACCACAGAAGAAGAGGTGAGGAAGGGTACAGTCCTCCTCATCGCCCCACACATCAGATACATCTGATCTCCCCCATCTTCTTCCTCTTCCTCCCCCTCTTCCTCCACCAGGTGAGTTCACCGCCCCGGTTCGTGGAGTCTACTACATCCGCTTCACAGCCAACGCTCCCTCTGACTTCCCCCTGAGCGCCGTGCTCTACAGGAACGCCGCTGAGGTCCAGCTGATCGCCCACGAGCAGCCGTCCGGAGAGGGCAGCGACACGGCGTCCAACGGCGCCGCCCTGCTGCTGGAGGCGGGCGACACGCTGAAGATGGTGCTGTGGCTCAACACGCAGATCTGGGACAACAGCAACCACCACAGCACCTTCAGCGGCTTCCTGCTCTTCCCCATGTGAGGAGGGCTCCTCTGTTACTACAGCAACAGAAAATACAGGGCTGTGATTGGCTGGCAACTGTCTGTAAAAGTCACATGAACAAACTGATTGTTGATACTTCAAAAGACAGGGCTCCAGAAGACCGGGAGGGAACATGTGTGTATGAGGACGATTATAATCGGTGATACCGTCGGCAAGTGACCCACGAGTACTCAGTGACCCAATAGTACCTAGTGACCCACGAGTACTCAGTGACCCATCAGTACCCAGTGACCCACGAGTACTCAGTGACCCACGAGTACCCAGTGACCCACGAGTACTCAGTGACCCATGAGTACCCAGTGACCCACGAGTACTCAGTGACCCAATAGTACTTAGTGACCCATGAGTACCCAGTGACCCAATAGTACCTAGTGACCCACGAGTACCCAGTGACCCAATAGTACCTAGTGACCCACGAGTACTCAGTGACCCACGAGTACTCAGTGACCCAATAGTACCTAGTGACCCACGAGTACCCAGTGACCCACGAGTACCCAGTGACCCATGAGTACCCAGTGACCCAATAGTACCTAGTGACCCACGAGTACCCAGTGACCCAATAGTACCTAGTGACCCACGAGTACTCAGTGACCCACGAGTACTCAGTGACCCAATAGTACCTAGTGACCCACGAGTACCCAGTGACCCACGAGTACCCAGTGACCCATGAGTACCCAGTGACCCAATAGTACCTAGTGACCCACGAGTACTCAGTGACCCACGAGTACTCAGTGACCCAATAGTACCTAGTGACCCACGAGTACCCAGTGACCCAATAGTACCTAGTGACCCAATAGTACCTAGTGACCCACGAGTACTCAGTGACCCAATAGTACTTAGTGACCCACGAGTACTCAGTGACCCACGAGTACTCAGTGACCCAATAGTACCCAGTGACTCGGTGACCCACGAGTACTCAGTGACCCAATAGTACCCAGTGACTCACGAGTACCCAGTGAATCGTGACCCACGAGAGTGACCCACGAACCCAGTGACCCAGTGGTACCCAGTGACACGAGTACCCAGTGAATACCCAGTGACCCAGTACAGTGACCCACGAGTACCCAGTGACTCGGTGACCCACGAGTACCTAGTGACCCACGAGTACCCAGTGACTCACGAGTACCCAGTGACTCGGTGACCCACGAGTACCTAGTGACCCACGAGTACCCAGTGACCCACGAGTACCCAGTGACTCACGAGTACCCAGTGACTCGGTGACCCACGAGTATCCAGTGACCCACGAGTACCCAGTGACTCGCTGACCCACGAGTACCCAGTGACTCGGTGACCCACAAGTACCCAGTGACCCATGAGTACCTAGTGACCCATGAGTACCTAGTGACCCATGAGTACTGAGTGATGTAGAACTTTAAGAAATTATCTTTTTAGCTGTTAGTCTGGAGCTCTGCAGAAGAACTTCTACCACCAATACCACTTACACTACTACAACTATCACCAACACCACTTCTACCAACACCACGTCTACCAACACCACGTCTACCAACACCACGTCTACCAACACCACTTCCACCAACACCACTTCCACCAACACCACTTCCACCAACACCACTTCTACCAACACCACGTCTACCAACACCACTTCCACCAACACCACTTCCACCAACACCACTGCTACCAACACCACTTCCACCAACACCACTTCCACCAACACCACTGCTACCAACACCACTGCTACCAACACCACTTCTACCAACACCACTTCTACCAACACCACTTCTACCAACACCACTTCCACCAACACCACTTCTACCAACACCACTGCTACCAACACCACTGCTACCAACACCACTGCTACCAACACCACTTCTACCAACACCACTGCTACCAACACCACTGCTACCAACACCACTGCTACCAACACCACTTCTACCAATACCACTTCTACCAACACCACTTCTACCAACACCACTTCTACCAACACCACTTCTACCAATACCTCTTAAGCTACCACTACTATATTTACTACTACTAACATTACTAGTACTTAAATGTCTGCCACCACCACTTTACCTCCTAAAGACAGACTTGTCTTGTGTCTTTGTCTTAAAGGACCAACCTCCTAAACACAGACTTGTCTTCTGTCTTTGTCTTAAAGGGTAGACGAACCTCCTAAAGAGTTTGACGCTGAAGCTGAACTGCAGACTCTTCAGGCTTCACTGAAGCAGCTTCAGACAGACAACCTGGGTAAGTCTCCATGGGGACAGAGTCTCTGTGGGGACAGAGTCTCCGTGAGGACAGAGTCTCCGTGAGGACAGAGTCTCCGTGAGGACTCAGTCTCCGTGAGGACAGAGTCTCCGTGAGGACTCAGTCTCCGTGGGGACAGAGTCTCCGTGAGGACTCAGTCTCCGTGGGGACAGAGTCTCCGTGAGGACAAAGTCTCCGTGAGGACAGAGTCTCCGTGAGGACAGAGTCTCCGTGAGGACTCAGTCTCCGTGAGGACTCAGTCTCGCTGGGAACTCAGTCTCCGTGGGGACAGAGTCTCCGTGGGGACTCAGTCTCGCTGGGAACTCAGTCTCCGTGGGGACAGAGTCTCCGTGGGGACAGAGTCTCCGTGGGGACTCAGTCTCGCTGGGAACTCAGTCTCCGTGGGGACAGAGTTTCCGTGAGGACTCAGTCTCGCTGGGAACTCAGTCTCGCTGGGAACTCAGTCTCCGTGGGGACAGAGTCTCCGTGGGGACTCAGTCTCCGTGGGGACAGAGTCTCCGTGAGGACAGAGTCTCCGTGAGGACAGAGTCTCCGTGAGGAGAGTCTCCGTGGGGACAGAGTCTCCGTGAGGAGAGTCTCCGTGGGGACAGACTCTCCGTGAGGACAGAGTCTCCGTGAGGAGAGTCTCCGTGGGGACAGACTCTCCGTGAGGACAGAGTCTCCGTGAGGAGAGTCTCCGTGGGGACAGAGTCTCCGTGAGGAGAGTCTCCGTGGGGACAGAGTCTCCGTGAGGACAGAGTCTCAGGAGAGTCTCCGTGGGGACAGAGTCTCCGTGAGGAGAGTCTCCGTGGGGACAGAGTCTCCGTGAGAGAGTCTCCGTGGGAGAGTCTCCGTGGGGACAGAGTCTCCGTGAGGAGAGTCTCCGTGGGGACAGACTCCGTAGACAGAGTCTCCGTGAGGAGAGTCTCCGTGGGGACAGAGTCTCCGTGAGGAGAGTCTCCGTGGGGACAGAGTCTCCGTGGGGACCCTCAGCTGATTGCTTGTTACTGATGAGTTCTTGATGTGTTTCAGGAGTCAGAGAGAGACTGGAGACCACGGAGAAGCAGCTGAAGGCCATGAGAGGTCTGTCTCTTCTACTAGAGACTAGAATTAATAATAATAACAACATGTTGTGATTTAATAATAATAACATGTTGTGATTTAATAATAATAACATGTTGTGATTTAATAATAATATGTTGTGATTTAATAATAATAACATGTTGTGATTTAATAATAATAACATGTTGTGATTTAATAATAATATGTTGTGATTTAATAATAATAATATTTTGTGATTTAACAATAATAATATGTTGTGATTTAATAATAATATGTTGTGATTTAATAATAATAATAACAACATGTTGTGATTTAATAATAACATTCTCTTGTGGAACTTATTGCAATAACGCCATAAATAAAACCTCTGCTGTGTTTCCCGTCAGACGTGCCGAAGGTGGCGTTCTCGGCGTCTCTGGGAGGAGACGGCCTCCAGAAGACCACGACAGGACGCAGAACCCTCGTCTACAAAGACGTCCTCACCAACATTGGACAGGCCTACAGCTTGGAGACGGGTCAGTGTCCCCAAACCCATGCTCACCTGGACAGGTGTCCTATGAAGACCACCGTTTAGTTTACTAACCTCCCCCTCTTCCTCCACCAGGTGAGTTCACCGCCCCGGTTCGTGGAGTCTACTACATCCGCTTCACAGCCAACGCTCCCTCTGACTTCCCCCTGAGCGCCGTGCTCTACAGGAACGCCGCTGAGGTCCAGCTGATCGCCCACGAGCAGCCGTCCGGAGAGGGCAGCGACACGGCGTCCAACGGCGCCGCCCTGCTGCTGGAGGCGGGCGACACGCTGAAGATGGTGCTGTGGCTCAACACGCAGATCTGGGACAACAGCAACCACCACAGCACCTTCAGCGGCTTCCTGCTCTTCCCCATGTGAGGAGGGCTCCTCTTCATCATCTTCATCATCATCACCCTATAGAGGACGCCACCTTCAGCGGCTTCCTGCTCTTCCCCATGTGAGGAGGGCTCCTCTTCATCATCTTCATCATCATCACCCTATAGAGGACGCCACCTTCAGCGGCTTCCTGCTCTTCCCCATGTGAGGAGGGCTCCTCTTCATCATCTTCATCATCTTCATCCCTTTAAATAAAGAATCTTTCATCTAAAGACTCTTCTTCATGTCTTGATTCCAAGTTCAGTTTCTCTTCAAGAGTTTAGACATTTAATTATAATAATATGAATATTGTTTTATTTGTTCACTGAATATTTACTCCAAACTAAAAGATATTATTTATTTATAATTATATATATATATACACACACAGTGGGTAAAATGAATATATAACACGTCACCATTGTTCTCAGATATATTTCTAAAGGAGTTGACATGAAACGTCCACCAGATGTCAGTAATAGACCAGTAATCCATATATACAAAGAAAACCAAACACATGAGTTCAGACATGAAGTTATGTGTCATAACATGGAATGTATTTACTACTTGGTGCAAAAGCCTTTGTTGGTAGTGAGCTTCAAGACGCCTCCACATTTATATTTATTTATTTATTTATTTATATCTCCTGGTATATCTATCTAGAAACTAGTCACATGCACTGCTCAGGGTATATCTACATATATATCTCCACACACACACACACACACACACACACACACACACACACACACACACACACACACACACACACACACACACACACACACACACACACACACACACACACACACGTGGCTGGTTTATGGTGAAATGATGTTCTTTCCACTTCTGGATTATGGCCCCAACATTCAGAAGTTTAGAAATCCTTCTGTCACCAACGACATCAGTACGTTTTGCAACAATAAGGTTGTGAAGGTCTTGAGAGCTTTGCTTTGACTCATCATGAGAAGTTATATATATATATACACACAGTATATATATATATATATATATATATATATATATATATATATATATATATTGTGGAAGGAAAATGTTTATGTTTTAGGCTTAATAAATGTCTTATGTTTAGTGAAACTATGAAGCCATGTTGGTCACATATATCTGTTAATCCGTGACATTACTATAAATTGTACTCATGTGAGACAGGGTTTCATTAGTCTGAGCAGATGAGCTCAGCAGGTCACACGGTGGAGACTCTCTGACACAAGGCTCAGCAGGAGATAAGGTCACGGTGGCCTCAAACATTCTAGTGTGGGCCGGTAGAGATGGGTTACCCAGCTGGTGGGTCAGATTATGGTGGTAGAGATGGGTTACCCAGCTGGTGGGTCAGATTATGGTGGTAGAGATGGGTTACCCAGCTGGTGGGTCAGATTATGGTGGTAGAGATGGGTTACCCAGCTGGTGGGTCAGATTATGGTGGTAGAGATGGGTTACCCAGCTGGTGGGTCAGATTATGGTGGTAGAGATGGGTTACCCAGCTGGTGGGTCAGATTATGGTGGTAGAGATGGGTTACCCAGCTGGTGGGTCAGAGTATGGTGGTAGAGATGGGTTACCCAGCTGGTGGGTCAGATTATGGTGGTAGAGATGGGTTACCCAGCTGGTGGGTCAGATTATGGTGGTAGAGATGGGTTACCCAGCTTTCTAATTGTTTATCTGACTGCTTTTTGTGTTATTTACCTTTTGTTTGTGAAGCACTTTGTAACAGCAGTTTAAATAAAGTTATTATTAGAATAAATTCATCTGACAGCACTGGTGAACATGTGACCATGATGTTATTGATTCTGAGTCCAGCTGGTTCACTATATTCAGATTTATTATATTTCATGTTCTGACGTCTCAGGGAACGATGAGGAAGAGAGACCAGCACCAGGGCTTTATGGGTAATGAGTATATCAAACAGGCAGGAATCAGGAGCCGGACTCACCTGCAGAACTTGAAGAGGATCTTCTCAAAGACCAGAACTGGACCGGTGCTGCCCAGGATGGTGAGAGGCTGACCGGAGAACAGAGAGTAGGCCACGCCGGTCAGAGACGCCCCGAACAGAGACTCTATGGCACTCTACCAGAGAGAGAGAGAGAGAGAGAGAGAGAGAGAGAGAGAGAGAGAGAGAGAGACAGAGAGAGAGAGAGACAGAGAGAGAGAGAGACAGAGAGAGAGACAGAGAGAGAGAGAGACAGAGAGAGAGAGAGAGAGAGACAGAGAGACAGAGAGACAGAGAGAGAGAGAGAGAGTCACTGACGGGGGACTGGCCTCCCTGCAGGACTCTGGGTTCTGGTCCCGTTCTTACTATGTTTCCTTTGGTGGCTTCTCCCAGCAGACCTCCGAAGGTGATGACGGGCGACATGCAGGCGCAGTAGAGGAAGAGGACGGACGCCAGGCACTGGAGGCTGAAGGCGTCTCGGACGTCGCTCCACAGGAAGGGCGCTTTCCTCCGGACGTCGTCCACCAGACCCCCAAAGACCCTGAAGGACCAGAGGACGGACTCTAGGTTCCACTACACAGATGTTTAGGAGTCTCAGCAGAACCATGACCCGATCGTTAACCAGTGTATTTGATGCTCCTGTGAACATTGTATTAATAATATTTACTGAAACACACTGACCTCCCCGTCCTCTGCAGCTCAGGTCCTGCCTGATGCTCCGCCTCCTTGGTGACGTCACATCCGTGGGCGGAGCCATTAGGGGCCGACGCCATCTTCCTCTTCTCCTGCAGAGAGACAGACAGAAACAGAGTTTATGTTTCACATCAGAGGTCAGAGGTCGGAGGTCAGAGGTCAGAGGTCAGAGGTCAGAGGTCAGAGGTCGGACTGTGGCGGTCTCACCTGAGACGGGACGCTCTTTGGCGGCTCGATGCGGATGCTGGGGTCCCACTCGCCCGGAGGAAGCACGGTGACCTGATCCAGGAACTCATCGATCCCCGACAGCAGGTCGGTCCGGTCCTTCGCCTTGTACGCAACATCGTGGAAAATCTAGAGAGACGTGGAGACCCTGAAGGCGTCATGTCACTCAAACACCTGGAGACCCTGAAGGCGTCATGTCACTCAAACACCTGGAGACCCTGAAGGCGTCATGTCACTCAAACACCTGGAGACCCTGAAGGCGTCATGTCACTCAAACACCTGGAGACCCTGAAGGCGTCATCTATAGTAGTTCACCTTTATCATCATGTCACAAATACTCTGAAACTAGTTTGTGGATGTGAGACTGATGAATATAAAACCTTCTCCTCCCGTCGTCTCACCTCGTCCGTCATCAGCGTGGCGATGGAGCGACCGATCTCATGGTACTGTGGACCTTTTCCAAACGGGCCAAGCAGCAGGAAGAGGAACCTGGAGGGACAAGATCACAGAACCCTCAACATACATCTATTCATCGGCTTCCATTTATCACTTACTTACTGCATTTTTACTTACTATCATCGGTTTTTTACTTCTATCATTTGTTTACTTATCGACTTATTTGCATTTACGCATTTACTTTATCGATTATTCTATTTACTACTTATTTTTGATGATGATGATGATGCGGACACACGGATGATGATTATTTATTTAGATGATGATTGATGGATGATATTGATGATGGATGATGATGACGATGATGATGGATGATGATGATATTTATTTTTTTGACATTTATTTACTTGTATTTATCTATCTATCGTTTATTTATTTCATCGGACGATCATTTACCGATTGACAGATGCGACGATGATGATGATGCGATTGATGATTGATGATGATGATGATGTTGATTACGATGATGAGGATGATGATGATGCCGGACAGATGATTATTTATTTATCGATGATGATGATGATGATGGATGATGATGATGATGCGATGATGATGATGGGCTGCCGATGATGCGATTGATGATTACGATGATGCTGATGATGCGATGATGATGATGATGCGGATGATGATTAGATGATGATGACTGACGCCGATGATTTATTTATTGAGCTGATGATGATGATTTACGACGATCGATCGCTTTATTTGAGCTGACGATCGACGTATTTATTTCGATTGACGACGAGCGATTTATTACTTCATTTCACTTCATTCATCATCTATCTATCTACCTATATATATATATATATATACACACACACACATACATATACATACATACATACATAAATAAATATATATAGATATAAGAGTTTCCACTAAACCTGGACCCTCTGGTTCAGACCTGGACCTCCTGGTTCAGACCTGGACACCCTGGTTCAGACCTGGACACCCTGGTTCAGACCTGGACGTCATGGTTCAGACCTGGACACCCTGGTTCAGACATGGACCATCTGGTTCAGACCTGCACCCTCTGGTTCAGACCTGAACCAGAGGGTTCAGGTCACGTGACGGTGGTTCACCTGGTGGGCACCGGCACCTCGGTGAGGCCGCTCAGCAGCACGGCGGGGGCGAGCCGGATGAAGGCGATGATCGGTCGCTCCAGGAAGTCGACCTCGCCCACCAAGACGTTGGAGGCCTCTGCACCTGGAGGGATCTTCTTCATGAAGCTCATATCCACCTGGAACACACAACACTGAGCGTTACCTTACCTGAGCACCGCCGCCTGGAGGGGGCGCCAGCACTGTCTGTCCACACTGGTCTCAGGTGTGGCTCTGGTTTCAGGTGAGTCACTGGTGGTTTCAGGTGAGTCACTGGTGGTTTCAGGTGAGTCTCTGGTTCAGGTGAGTCTCTGGTTCAGGTGAGTCACTGAAAGTCACTGGTGGTTTCAGGTGAGTCACTGATGGTCTCAGGTGAGGCTCTGGTTTCAGGTGAGTCACTGGTGGTTTCAGGTGAGTCACTGGTGGTTTCAGGTAAGTCACTGGTGGTTTCAGGTGAGTCACTGGTGGTCTCAGGTGAGGCTCTGGTGGTTTCAGGTGAGGCTCTGGTGGTTTCAGGTGAGTCTCTGGTTCAGGTAAGTCACTGAAAGTCACTGGTGGTTTCAGGTGAGTCACTGGTGGCTTCAGGTGAGTCACTGGTGGTTTCAGGTGAGTCACTGGTGGTTTCAGGTGAGTCACTGGTGGTTTCAGGTGAGTCACTGGTGGTTTCAGGTGAGTCACTGGTGGTCTCAGGTGAGTCACTGGTGGTTTCAGGTGAATCTCTGGTGGTTTCAGGTGAGTCATTGGTGGTCTCAGGTGAGTCACTGGTGGTTTCAGGTGAGTCACTGGTGGTCTCAGGTGAGTCACTGGTGGTCTCAGGTGAGTCACTGGTGGTTTCAGGTGAATCTCTGGTGGTTTCAGGTGAATCTCTGGTTTCAGGTGAGTCACTGGTGGTTTCAGGTGAGTCACTGGTGGTCTCAGGTGAGGCTCTGGTCTCAGGTGAGGCTCTGGTCTCAGGTGGACTTTCACCTGATCTGAGACCCATCTGTTCCAGTCTGGTTCAGTTAAGAGCTGAAACTAAATCAATCGATTATGTTGTCACATGAGTTCAGGTCACCGTCTCATGAACTAGTCGGTTGATCCACTAAAGATCAGCTGGAGTTCAGTCCAGTATTTTGTGTCTTGTTATCACATGATTATTGATTTCTGCCTCAGAACCCCGTTTTGCTCAGTTCCCACAGGGAGACACAGTGATGACATCATGATGCAACATTCAGCCAACAGATCACTGAGACGTCACAGCTGATGAGTCAAACAACAACAACAACAACAACAACACAAGACACGGAGCGGGAGGAGCCACAACACAGGCCACTGATTGGTCGACAGCCGGGTAATTGACAGGTGAACAGACTTACGACGGGCTTTCTGCCGGCCGCCGGCAGCAAACAAACACAGTCGCAGTCCTGCTGAGAAACAAAGGAGTCATCCTCCGGAACACAAACTCAGCTCCTGATTGGCTGCTTCAGCTTCCACCTGACTCACATGACTGACAGCAGCTTGTTCATTGGACCATTCTGGTTTCCTGGAACTTCAAAATGTTGTTCTTGTTGTAAAGTTCATCTCTACAGTTAAAGTTAGACTATATCTCTACTATCTCTACAGGTTACACCATATCTCTACAGGTTAAACTATATCTATGTAGGTTAAACTATATCTCTACTATCTCTACAGGTTAAACTATATCTCTACTATCTCTACAGGTTAAACTATATCTATGTAGGTTAAACTATATCTCTACTATCTCTACAGGTTAAACTATATCTCTACTATCTCTACAGGTTAAACTATATCTATGTAGGTTAAACTATATCTCTACTATCTCTACAGGTTAAACTATATCTCTACTATCTCTACAGGTTAAACTATATCTATGTAGGTTAAACTATATCTCTACTATCTCTACAGGTTAAACTATATCTCTACTATCTCTACAGGTTAAACTATATCTATGTAGGTTAAACTATATCTCTACTATCTCTACAGGTTAAACTATATCTCTACTATCTCTACAGGTTAAACTATATCTATGTAGGTTAAACTATATCTCTACTATCTCTACAGGTTAAACTATATCTCTACTATCTCTACAGGTTAAACTATATCTATGTAGGTTAAACTATATCTTATCTCTACAGGTTAAACTATATCTCTACTATCTCTACAGGTTAAACTATATCTCTATAGGTTAAACTATATCTCTACTATCTCTACAGGTTAAACTATATCTCTACTATCTCTACAGGTTAAACTATATCTCTACAGGTTAAACTATATCTCTACAGGTTACACCATATCTCTACAGGTTAACCTATCTCTTAAAGGTTAAACTATATCTCTACAGGTTAAACTATATCTCTACTATCTCTACAGGTTAAACTATATCTCTACAGGTTAAACTATATCTCTACTATCTCTACAGGTTAAACTATATCTCTACAGGTTAAACTATATCTCTACTATCTCTACAGGTTAAACTATATATCTGTGGTTAAACTGTATCTCTACTATCTCTACAGGTTAAACTATATCCTCATAGGTTAAACTGTATCTCTACATCTCAGGTTAAACTATATCTCTACTATCTCTACAGGTTAAACTATATCTCTACAGGTTAAACTGTATATCTACTATCTCTACAGGTTAAAATATATCTCTACGGGAAACTACATCTCTAATATCTCTACAGTTTACACCATATCTCTACTATCTCTAGAGGTTACACCATATCTCTACAGGTTAAACTATATCTCTACTATCTCTAGAGGTTACACGATATCTCTAGAGGTTACACGATATCTCTAGAGGTTACACCATATCTCTAGAGGTTACACGATATCTCTAGAGGTTACACCATATCTCTACAGGTTAAACTATATCTCTACTATCTCTAGAGGTTACACGATATCTCTAGAGGTTACACGATATCTCTAGAGGTTACACCATATCTCTACAGGTTAAACTATATCTCTACTATCTCTAGAGGTTACACCATATCTCTAGTATCTCTAGAGGTTACACCATATCTCTACAGGTTAAACTATATCTCTACAGGTTAAACTATATCTCTACTATCTCTACAGGTTACACCATATCTCTACAGGTTAAACTATATCTCTACAGGTTAAACTATATCTATGTAGGTTAAACTGTATATCTACAGGTTAAACTGTATCTCTACAGGTTAAACTGTATCTCTACTATCTCTACAGGTTAAACTATATCTCTACAGGTTAAACTATATCTCTAAGGTTAAACTATATCTCTACAGGTTACACCATATCTCTACAGGTTAAACTATATCTCTATAGGTTAAACTATATCTATACTATCTACAGGTTAAACTATATCTCTACAGGTTAAACTATATCTCTACAGGTTAAACTATATCTCTATTGGTTAAACTGTATCTCTACAGGTTAAACTGTATCTCTATAGGTTAAACTGTATCTCTACTATCTCTACAGGTTAAACTATATCTCTATAGGTTAAACTGTATATCTACTATCTCTACAGGTTAAAATATATCTCTACGGGTTAAACTACATCTCTAATATCTCTACAGGTTACACCATATCTCTAGAGGTTACACCATATCTCTAGTATCTCTACAGGTTAAACTATATCTCTACTATCTCTAGAGGTTACACCATATCTCTACAGGTTACACCATATCTCTAGTATCTCTAGAGGTTACACCATATCTCTACAGGTTAAACTATATCTCTACTATCTCTACAGGTTACACCATATCTCTAGAGGTTACACCATATCTCTACAGGTTAAACTACATTTCTACTATCTCTACAGGTTACACCATATATCTACAGGTTAAACTATATTTCTACTATCTCTACAGGTTACACCATATCTCTACAGGTTAAACTATATTTCTACTATCTCTACAGGTTACACCATATCTCTAGTATCTCTAGAGGTTACACCATATCTCTACAGGTTAAACTATATCTCTACTATCTCTACAGGTTACACCATATCTCTAGTATCTCTAGAGGTTACACCATATCTCTACAGGTTAAACTATATCTCTACTATCTCTAGAGGTTACACCATATCTCTACAGGTTACACCATATCTCTAGTATCTCTAGAGGTTACACCATATCTCTACAGGTTAAACTATATCTCTACTATCTCTACAGGTTACACCATATCTCTAGAGGTTACACCATATCTCTAGAGGTTACACCATATCTCTACAGGTTAAACTACATTTCTACTATCTCTACAGGTTACACCATATCTCTACAGGTTAAACTATATTTCTACTATCTCTACATGTTACACCATATCTCTACAGGTTAAACTATATTTCTACTATCTCTACAGGTTACACCATATCTCTACAGGTTAAACTATATTTCTACTATCTCTACAGGTTACACCATATCTCTACAGGTTAAACTATATCTCTACTATCTCTAGAGGTTACACCATATCTCTACAGGTTAAACTATATCTATGTAGGTTAAACTATATCTCTACTATCTCTACAGGTTAAACTATATCTCTACTATCTCTACAGGTTAAACTATATCTATGTAGGTTAAACTATATCTCTACTATCTCTACAGGTTAAACTATATCTCTACTATCTCTACAGGTTAAACTATATCTATGTAGGTTAAACTATATCTCTACTATCTCTACAGGTTAAACTATATCTCTACTATCTCTACAGGTTAAACTATATCTATGTAGGTTAAACTATATCTCGAACTATCTCACTATCTCACAGGTTACACCATATCTCTACAGGTTAAACTATATCTTTAACTATCTCTACAGGTTAAACTATATCTTGCAGGTTAAACTATATCTCTACAAGGTTAAACCATATCTCTACAGGTTAAACTATATCTCTACTATCTCTACAGGTTAAACTATATCTCTGTAGGTTAAACTATATCTCTACTATCTCTACAGGTTAAACTATATCTCTATAGGTTAAACTATATCTCTACAGGTTAAACTATATCTCTGTAGGTTAAACTATATCCACAGGTTACACCATATCTCTACAGGTTAAACTATATCTTTAAAGGTTAAACTATATCTCTACAGGTTAAACTATATCTCTACTATCTCTACAGGTTAAACTATATCTCTACAGGTTAAACTATATCTCTACTATCTCTACAGGTTAAACTATATCTCTACAGGTTAAACTATATCTCTACTATCTCTACAGGTTAAACTATATATCTGTAGGTTAAACTGTATCTCTACTATCTCTACAGGTTAAACTATATCTCTATAGGTTAAACTGTATCTCTACTATCTCTACAGGTTAAACTATATCTCTACTATCTCTACAGGTTAAACTATATCTCTACAGGTTAAACTGTATATCTACTATCTCTACAGGTTAAAATATATCTCTACGGGTTAAACTACATCTCTAATATCTCTACAGTTTACACCATATCTCTACTATCTCTAGAGGTTACACCATATCTCTACAGGTTAAACTATATCTCTACTATCTCTAGAGGTTACACGATATCTCTAGAGGTTACACGATATCTCTAGAGGTTACACCATATCTCTAGAGGTTACACGATATCTCTAGAGGTTACACCATATCTCTACAGGTTAAACTATATCTCTACTATCTCTAGAGGTTACACGATATCTCTAGAGGTTACACGATATCTCTAGAGGTTACACCATATCTCTAGAGGTTACACGATATCTCTAGAGGTTACACCATATCTCTACAGGTTAAACTATATCTCTACTATCTCTAGAGGTTACACGATATCTCTA
>JACSYO010001496.1:5000-42500 GCA_016806645.1 Ophiodon elongatus
ACACACACACACACACACACACACACACACACACATCCAAGTTAAAGGACAAAACGAATGCGCCCGCTGATCTCTTGTCTCGCCCCCTTTCTCCCCTCACATTGTTTTCTCTCTTTCAATCACATGCAGAGCTGGAAAGGAGGGAAGACAGGAAAAAACCATCCCCCTCTCTCTCCTTCTCCCCAATATTAGTACTCAACCTCTCCCCCCCCCCCGGCTCTTTTCTTCCTTCGCCTGTTGATCAGAAAAGCATTTTTTTTTTTTTTTTTTTTTTTTGGTTTTACATGAAAAAGGGGGGAGAGAAATATCATCCATTAATTTGCCTCACAGCTGTAATCGCTTACAGCCAGAGGCCCACTTTCCCTCTGTATCAGACGAGAGAGGGAGAGAGAGAGCGAGGGAGAGAGAGAGAGAGAGAGAGAGAGAGAGAGGGAGGGGGGTGAGGAGGAGAGGGAGGAGGGGAGGAAGAGAGAAAGTCGTCCTCCTTTTCCTTGTTTTCTCCACCTTGCCGTTGTCCGTCTTCCTCCCTCAAGACAAATCCTCCGTTCTCTTCTTGCATGCAGAAAAAAAAAAAATCCACTTTCCCCGTCTCTCGTCCTCTCTCTCTCTTTTCTCTCTTTCCTCTCTTTCCTCTTCCTCTCATTCTGCCTCTCTTCACATTCACCCTGTCCTCCGGAGCAGGAAGAGAGAGGGACCATGGCTACATGATGTGCTTTGGCTAATAGAGGCTACATTTAATCTCCACTGGTATGGAGAGAGAGAGAGAGAGAGAGAGAGAGAGAGAGGGAGGGAGGGAGGGAGGGAGGAAGGAGAGAAAGAGGAGAGATGATGGGGGGGAGGGGGGGTGGGATCAGAGAAGGAGAGCGGCGACGTACAACCGGCTGAAGCTCAAATCAGCGACGGGGCCCCGGAGAGACGGGGAAGGAGGGGGGAGAAATCCCTGAGACCACACTGCCCTCTTGCTTTTCTTCTGCTCCCTCCCTCCCTCCCTCCCTCCCTCCTTCCCTCTCTCCCTCCCTCCTTCCCTCCCTCCTTCCCTCCCTCCTGACTGACTGATCGACCGACTGTGTCTGTGCCGAGGCTAATCTCCAGTCCCCTCTCCGCCGCTTTGTGCCGTCGTCCTGTCTGCAGACGACGGAGGAAACCTGCATCTGGAGCCGCAGCGCACAACACTGAGGCCACTTATTTATAAAATATCCCCGATGACACACACACACACACACACACACACACACACACACACACACACACACACGGTGCAGCTACCCTCGTTTACCACCTGCTTTGTGTCCAGACAGAGCCGGTCTTCACTGATATTAGCCGGCTTTGGCGGCGAGATCCTGCAGCAGCAAAGACAAAGGCTCAAACACACCTGCACACACACACACACACACACACACACACACACACACACACACACAGACACACACACATGCACACACACACACAGACACACACACACACACAAACACACACACACCTGCACACACACAGACACACACACGCACACAGACACACACACAAGCACACACACACACACATACACACACACACACACACACACCTGCACACACACAGACACACACACACACACACACACACACACACACTGAGACATGCTATTTCACCTTAATTTTTCCAGGAATATTTCCCACTGAGATTCAAACTCTTATTGTATTCTTCGAAGTTAAAGTTTCACAAAAGAGTGAAAACAAAACAGCAAATTACATAATTTCTTTATTTTTTTACTCTTCCATGCTCATGACGTAATCTCCCTTAAAGTGTCATGCGGCTCTCCCTGAGTGGAGGGTGGAGGAACTTAAAAAGCACCAAAAACATCCGCGGGTTTGAGGAGTAATGATGTCGACAGAAACAAGGAGGCAGTTTGTGTCGTATGGCTTCATAAAGATAAGGAATGATGCTTCCTCCAATCAGTCGCGTTGCAGCTTCCTTTCATGTCCCTCCAAAATGTTACAACTTCATCCTTTCATCTTCTTTAAACTGTGAAAATTAGAATATGAATCCTTGAGTTACGGCCAAAAAAATCCAGCGTTCGTAGCGATAGAGAAACAATAAGCCGTAAGTTCGGAGATATCCCTCGAAAATGTTTCTGATGTTGTCCACGTAATCATGGACGAGGAAGTATGAAGAGGATCATGAGTAATAAATGATGAATGATAAATCAGCCAGTGGGCCGCAGTTCGTTCCCCACGAGGAACAAAAAGTAAAAGTTTACCCAAACCGCCATCTTTTCCTGAACCTGAACCGAACGAAGTAGTTTCCTGTGAAGTTTATTTTGAAAAGACAATATTCATGTGACGAGCAGAAACTGTCACGTGTTGCTGGACTTTCGGAGGAAAACGTTTTGTTAGATATTATACGAACTGTTGAGGATACAGTGACCTTTAACCACCAAAATCTGTCTTAAAGTGTCTTAAAACTTGCATTCTCTCTCCTGACCACCAGGGGGCGACTCCTCTGGTTGTATAGAAGTCAAAGCTTCATGTGTTAAAGCTGCATTCTCTCTCCTGACCACCAGGGGGCGACTCCTCTGGTTGTATAGAAGTCTATAGAAAATGACTCTACTTCTCTCTTGATTTATTCCCTCAGTAAACATTGTAAACATGAGTTTATGTCTCAATCTCTAGTTTCAAGTCTTCTTCAATACAGCATGATGTTCATTTAGTAAATTATGGTCCATTTAGAGTCAGACAGACCATAAAGCAGGGGATGCTTTAGGGGCGGGGCTACAAGGTGATTGACAGGTCTCTACGTCCTCCTCAGTCCTAATATGGTCACTTCCTGTTCACTGGTTGCAAAAAAAAAAACAACATGGCGACGACCAAATCGCAGAACTCGAGGCTTCATGACATCAGTCCACAAACCAACAGGTGGCGTCACCATGACTACGCCCACTTCTTACAGGCTGTTCTTGAGTGGATGTTTGTTCCAAATTTGATGTAAAGTTCACGAGAATGGACCCGATGGACGGACGACCTGAAAATCGTAGAATGTTCCCGTCCACGTTTTTTTTTTTTTTTTAATAAAGAAGACAAACCGACTGCCATCATTTCAGTGGGAGACCGGAAATCGGAGGAGGCGATTTCACGGCTGTGAAATGTAAATAATTAGATTCACGGTGAACGAATGATAAACTTTGCGTCCCGGTGACCGACGGCTCATTGCCGCTGATTTACCGATTCTCATCTCGCTCTCCTCAAGTAGCCGATCGCTGCCGGTAATCAG
This sequence comes from Ophiodon elongatus, assembly GCA_016806645.1. NCBI lineage: Eukaryota > Metazoa > Chordata > Actinopteri > Perciformes > Hexagrammidae > Ophiodon > Ophiodon elongatus. Next base: position 8,247 of record JACSYO010001496.1, read on the forward strand.
CCCCGGCCAGCCGAGCAGTACATCACCGGAGACCCAGATCTGTCACGCTGGCCCACGCAGACCCGGGACTGCAAATCAGCACACAGCGACCGAGGCCTGCAGAGTGTGTGTGTGTGTGTGTGTGTGTGTGTGTGTGTGTGTGTGTGATGCACCGAGGGTGACAGGCAGGACATGCACGCTCTCTGGATGCTGCGGCCAGAAGAGTGATTGGCGGCTGTCACATCGTGATTGGCGCGATGGAGGGGGGGGGGGGGGGGGGGGGCGTTGAGGTTCGTAGGGGGCGTCGCCATGGCGACGGTGACGGTAAAAATCAAAGGGTTCAGCCAGAGGACGGAGACGGGACCGATTAGGACGGGATTTCTGAGAGAATCCTGTCTGTCCACGGCTAAACTCGCCTTAGTTAGGTAGTTCATCATCTTTATTAAACCTAACTAAGTATTTCATCATCTTTATTAAACCTAACTAAGTATTTCATCATCTTTATTAAACCTAACAAAGTATTTCACCATCTTTATTAAACCTAACTAAGTATTTCATCATCTTTATTAATCCTAACTAAGTATTTCATCTTTTATTAAACCTAACTAAGTATTTCATCATCTTTATTAAACCTAACTAAGTATTTCATCATCTTTATTAAACCTAACTAAGTATTTCATCATCTTTTAACTAAGTATTTCATCATCTTTATTAAACCTAACTAAGTATTTCATCATCTTTATTAATCCTAACTAAGTATTTCATCTTTTATTAAACCTAACTAAATATTTCATCATCTTTATTAAACCTAACTAAGTATTTCATCATCTTTATTAAACCTAACTAAGTATTTCATCATCTTTATTAAACCTAACTAAGTATTTCATCATCTTTATTAAACCTAACTAAGTATTTCATCATCTTTATTAAACCTAACTAAGTATTTCATCATCTTTATTAATCCTAACTAATTAGGTTTGTTAGCTAAAATTAACAAAGTTGTTTCCTGTGAAGACGGAAGTTTATTTTGAAAAAAAAAGTATTCGCGTAACGAGCTGAAATTGAAAACTCTATAAAAAAATAAAACTAATTTGTGTTGCGACTCCTCTTAAAGGGCCGGTAGCAGCTTCAAGGGATCGACGGCTGCTCGCTGTTTGTTTTAGGCCACATTCTGTCCTTTGGCTCAAAAACTGACATCCGTAGAAAAGTTTGATCTCATTTTGAAACCGGAGCTTCTGCAGAATAATTTCACACACGATACAAAATGAATAAATCCCCTTTTATTTTCGAGAGATCTGCACTTTTCTGGTTTATTATTGGTACTAGCAGTAGTAGAACTATATTTAATATCCATTATATTAGGAGAATGTGGTTTAGATTCACGCATCATGTCTCACACACACACACACACACACACACACACACACACACACACACACACACACACACACACACGCTGTAAAAAATCACTTGTTTTATATCGTCCTCGTGTGTAGTCTTTAGATCTGAACCTCCAGCAGCGGGACACTTCACAGAGGGAACCAACAGGGGGCAGTCTTTTGCTCCTCTAACTATTACCTCAACACGCACACACACACACACACACACACACACACACACACACACACACACACACACACTTAGGTGCTGATTGGAGGAGGAGTTCTCATTGGTCAGCTGTTGTGACGGATTTCAGTCCAAATAAAAATTCAAATTTTTAAAAGCAAATAAATAAATAAAACCCCGATGTATCCCCTGCCTGTAACTGTTCATTTTGCTGCAGATTTCCTTTTTATTTATTTTTTTTTCCCTCCTTGAAGTGTCACAATATTCCACGAGTCGGACATTTACGCATCGTCTGCGTCTCGCCGATTGGAAAATATTGTGACAACGATTGTTTGGTGGTGACAGACGATTTCCCTGAATGTGTGTGTGTGTGTGTGTGTGTGTGTGTGTGTGTGTGTGTGTGTGTGTGTGTGTGTGTGTGGGGGGGCGGGGGGTCTCCAACGTTCTCCAATCTCAAACTCCGTCTCACATCCCTCACAACTTTTACGATCCGTCGTCACGGAGACGGGCGACAGCCTCAACGAGGTCATCGCTGAGTGACGGCGCCTTCAGAACGAAACTCAGGGCGTCACTTTAAAAGCTGTCGGCCCGACACACACAGACCAAATCTATACTGCTCGCACACATAAACACACACACACACACACACACACACACACACACACACACATAAATAGAGATACCAGACGATTCTCACACAAATTACGGAAATAAAATGGACAATTAGTCGATTGTCAACGTGGTCAAACTCAATAAACTACTTCTTGAATCTTGTGATGTGCGTTCCTCACGTTTGATGAACCGAACTATTAATCAATCAGTTGATAAAATAACAATAATAATCAATAATCATTTGTCGGCTGCTTCCGTAACAATGGGTGAAATTTAAAAGAAGGCATTTTCTCTCAGACAAGAGGGAAACTGAAAGCTTCTCTTCTCAGACACTGTTTCTGTCACGTAAAAAAGCTCATATATATATATATATATATATATATATGTGTACTTATATATAATCCCATGAATATCTGTGTATAAACACAGGTCTTGCACTAACAGGAGAAGAAGAAGAAGAAGCAGGCGTCCTGCTGGGTTCTTTCCCGGTCGGTGTGACTGGTTCCATGGTGGCGTTGTCGGGATCCAGCTGTGCAGAGCGCCACGCGTACCTCAGGGAAAGCTAGGAGGTTGTACAGTTATCTCCCGTGGTGTAATTCTCAACTATACAACCTACTACCTCAACCTGGGGGCAAGCAGACCGGACGCCAGGGCGCCAGGGCTCCAGGGCGCCAGGGCTCCAGGGTGCCAGGGCTCCAGGGCTCCAGGGTGCCAGGGCTCCAGGATGCCAGGTTGCCAGGGCTCCAGGGTGCCAGGGCTCCAGGGCCCCAGGGCTCCAAGGCGCCAGGGCTCCAGGGTGCCAGGGTGCCAGGGCTCCAGGGCCCCAGGGCTCCAGGATGCCAGGGTGCCAGGGCTCCAGGGCCCCAGGGCTCCAGGGTGCCAGGGCCCCAGGGCGCCAGGGCCCCAGGGCTCCAGGGCGCCAGGGCTCCAGGGTGCCAGGGCCCCAGGGCTCCAGGGCCCCAGGGCTCCAGGGCCCCAGGGCTCCAGGGCCCCAGGGCGCCAGGGCCCCAGGGCTCCGTGGGGGGTAGGGAGGGGTCAACTTTAAAGTGTTTAACTCGATGCTCTTTGTTCACGATGTTTACCTTTTATATCACATCTCAAAGTGATTCTTTTATCATATTAAGAGCTGCAGCTCTTAGACGGAGTCTGTCAACACAAAGCAGATGAACACTTTAAGGCCTTTAAGGTCTTTACACACCGGGGGGGGGGCAGAGGGGGAGGGGCAACTTATTCAGATATCAATATATTTTATTGAACTGTTTACGCTGAATGAGGTCGATTTTCCTGAGCTTTCAAACCGCATCAACCCATCAACCCTCCACGCTGTGCAGAACGGGTCGAGAGATTTATTACTGCTTTCAACCTCGACAGACCAGATCCACTACTCCTGTTCTTACCTTTCACAATAAAAGCCCTAGACATATAATATTCTTTTTTTATTGTGCGATTAATTCGCATTCAAATTTATGAAACAACACCGAGGCTCCATAGTTTCGTACCAAGACGACAAACTTGAATGCGCCTCTTCACCTGTTCGTACCTTTCACAATAAAAGCCCTCTCCACCTGTTCATACCTTTCACAATAAAAGCCCTCTCCACCTGTTCGTACCTTTCACAATAAAAGCCCTCTCCACCTGTTCGTACCTTTCACAATAAAAGGCCTGTCCACCTGTTCGTACCTTTCACAATAAAAGCCCTCTCCACCTGTTCGTACCTTTTACAATAAAAGCCCTCTCCACCTCTTCGTACCTTTCACAATAAAAGTCCTCTCCACCTGTTCGTACCTTTCACAATAAAATCCCTCTCCACCTGTTCGTACCTTTCACAATAAAAGCCCTCTCGACCTGTTCGTACCTTTCACAATAAAAGGCCTGTCCACCTGTTCGTACCTTTCACAATAAAAGCTCATTTGACTAAAAAGAAACTCAATCAAATATAGTTTAGTGTCTTTTATTCGTAAACGCCCCCGCTGTGTAAAGACCTTAACTCCAAAGCTTCTCTAAACTCTTTTACTCCACTGACCCCAGAACAGACTCAGACCCCCCCCCTCCCAGACTCAGACCCCCCCCCCTCCCCCTCTCTCCCCAAAACGTTGATCAGCTTTCCTCCCTTAAAAGAAAAGGGCTTGCGGTTGCTCATTTGAAACTGCTAACATGTGGGAGGTAATGGCCGTTTGTGAGAAAACAAGCGTGGCTGTGCATCCTCTAATTGGGCCGACGTCGGCTTCATTAACACTAGAAAGGCGCCGAGCTGCAGCTCGTTGAACGCTGACGGAAATAGCTCCGTCTCCTCCAGAGCTTCCTACAAAACTAACGTTTCAAACACACACACACACACACACACACACACACACACACACACACACACACACACACCGGGAAGCGGCGTGCTGTACTCGTACTTCCCCTTTTAATTGACTCCTCGCTGGCCTTTTCTTAACCAATCGCTTCCTGGGGACGACACCTTGAAACCTGGACTCTCTTGGGGTCGCCGAGGGGAGATGTTTGGGCTTTAGATGGGGAACCTCAGCTTGCCCTCCGACGCAGTGGAAGGGGGATCGGAGTGAAGCGGGGCTGCTGGATAGCGGGGCTGCTGGATAGCGGGGCTGGCGAGCCGCCCACGCTGAGGCTTGTTTTTTTTGCTGACGCCGCTCGGGGTCGATGGAGCCGCACAGACGCAGACCTGCAGACACGAGCTTGTGGTGTCAGATCACACAAGTTCGGATCTACGGGTTCGAGGCCGTGAGCAGACGACTTCATACGACTTCATACGACTTCATACGACTTCATACGACGACTTCATACGACTTCATACTTCATACGTCCATCAGCAGGACGAGACGGAGGAAACGAGGCCCCATTATCAACCTTTGATTCATATATTTACACACACATATATATATATATATATATATATATATATAAAGTACCTCTCTTTCTAATGTCAAGGGACAAGTTACATTCTATTTGTTTAACACCAACAATTCTATTCTACTTGTTGTGTATATTGTGCATTTTTTCATATTTTCTTCTTCTTCTTCTATTATATTTTTTGTATATATTGTTCTTTTCTTTTCTTACCTGTATGTAAAAATGCTGCTGTAGCGAAAACATTTCCCTTTGCGGGATTAATAAAGTATCTATCGATCTATTGCTGGAAATTAGATGCAGTTATTGAGCTTAATATGCAACAAAAGTCTCCTTTTCTGAACCTAAAAGTTCACATTTGATCGATTTTAAAGGAAAAACAAGACTCAAATGTTGCTGTTTAACTGGAATAAAAAAAAATAAAACAAATGGACTAAATTATTGCCACAATTCTGAAATGTTATTCACATTGTTACGTGACATCAGTCGACGTCTGCACTCGAGTATCACACAGTTTTCCAGGACTCCCAGAATGCACTGCATCGTTTCTGAAACACGCATCGAGCTCCATCGTGTACTTTGTTATTAACCCTACAGGTTGTTGTTGTTGTTGTTGTTGTTGTTGTTGTTGTTGTTGTAAAACGTAAACACGGCATGAAATGTGAATCGTCCTAAAATAATGATCCGATGTCATTAAAGATAAAACCTCAGTTCATATTAAAGGTTTGTGTTTTGATTAAATAAACTGACTCTATTATATTATAATACTAATAATTCACAGATTTCATTAAATGTATGAATCCATAAGTTAAAAATAGTTTTTTAAACTTTGTGATATTATGCAGCTAAAAAATAAATATATTAAATTGAGAAAACATCACCGGCATCACTTTCTATGATACATTATAAACATACTCATATAATGTGTGATAATCTGCATATAGCTCTTTATCATTTGAGTTAAAACACACATAAATATTCGTAATACTTTGCAACAATAATCACAAAACATGATGAAGTATTTTAAAATGACTTATTAGTAATATTTCATAATTGCTGCTCAGTCACCGACGATAATAGTGTATTATAATGACCATAGTAATCTTTATTAATACGTTATAATCACTGTTATGATGTGATCATAAGTTACTTTAAGTAAAACAGATTTATGTTTTACATGTTGTTCTTGCATAGATTCATTTTTAGATATTTGTGAAGCAGAAAAGAGTTACTGAGAGTAACTTATGACCACATTTTAATGCATCATAACAGCGAATACAGAGTATTACTAAAAATTATAATGAATTTCAACTACTGGAATTATAATACATTATGATTCTTGCAAGAAATTATGAAATATTCTAAGACTTGACCTTATAAATCCTTATTAAAAATATATATAATGTGTTATGATTATTGTTATAAAGCATTAGGAATTATTATGAGTAAGATAATAATAAAACAGATTATAACACATTATTATGTATGTTTATACCCTATATTATATATATATGTTTATACCCTATATTATATATATATGTTTATTACCCTATATTATATGTGTTTATACCCTATATTCTATATATATGTTTGTTACCCTATATTATATATATATGTTTATTACCCTATATTATATATATATATATATGTTTATTACCCTATATTATATATATATGTTTATACCCTATATTATATATATATGTTTATACCCTATATTATATATATATGTTTATTACCCTATATTATATATATATGTTTATACCATATATTATATAGATATGTTTATTACCCTATATTATATGTATATGTTTATTACCCTATATTATATATATATGTTTATACCCTATATTATATATATATGTTTATTACCCTATATTATATATATATGTTTATACCCTATATTATATATATATGTTTATTACCCTATATTATATATATGTTTATACCCTATATTATATAGATATGTTTATTACCCTATATTATATGTATATGTTTATTACCCTATATTATATAGATATGTTTATTACCCTATATTATATATATATGTTTATTACCCTATATTATATATATATGTTTATTACCCTATATTATATATATATATATGTTTATTACCCTATATTATATATATATGTTTATTACCCTATATTTTATATATATATATATGTTTATTACCCTATATTTTATATATATATATATGTTTATTACCCTATATTATATATATATATGTTTATTACCCTATATTATAGAGACTGTTCCAACAAACCACCTACTCTTCACAGGACTCTTTAAAAGAATAATAAAGTAATTTTACAGATATGGTAACGATGAAACGATTTTCGACGTGAACACAGCCGTCGCTCCGCAGCGCGAGCAACGAGCAACGAGCAACGAGCAACGAACAACGAGCAACGAGCAACGAGCAAGGAGCAACCAAGTCAAAAACTTGTCAAACTTCGAGATGAAAAAGGAGAGTGAGCGGTTCCAATTTCACCCCCCCCCCCATCCCCCTAACAGCCCCCCCCCTACCCCCCCCCCCACCCCCCTCCCTCCTGAATTTAAATGAGACGTCTGACTTTGAAGCCTCTTAAAGTATGTCAGTGGGTCTCTGCCAGCGAGTTGAAAGACACCTTGAGATTGGCCCGAACAAAGAGGTCAGCGGGGTCCACGGCACCCTGCCGGCCGACGCTGCCACCTCCTCACCTACCATGTGTGTGTGTGTGTGTGTGTGTGTGTGTGTGTGTGTGTGTGTGTGTGTGTGGGAGGAAGACTCCACAGACAAAACTCAGACCAGCTACAGGGCCACCTGCATTGTTCGGCACAGAGCAGCGCTGGTGGCCAAATCTACCCAGCAACAGAGGTTCTGTGTGTGTGTGTGTGTGTGTGTGTGTGTGTGTGTGTGTGTGCGTGTGTGCGTGTGCGTGTGTGTGGGTGTGTGTGTGGGTGTATATAAAAAAAAAAGGGTGGAGGTTGAACAGAGGTGAAGAAGTGAGAGGTGAGGAAGTGGTGTGTCGTTAGCACTTCATTAGCCCGCGCCGTGTAAACAGATAGCACGCGGCTAGCCAACAGGTAGCGCCGGGTTTAAAGGCCTTTTCCTTTTCACAGCACAGCAAACATCACAAAAACAACACGCTGCAAAACACACAGACGAATGTGAAGAGCCGCAAAGAAAAAGGAGAAAGCTCGGAGCACATTTGTTGCACGAGGACTTACCGACTTCGCCTTTCTGTTTAGTTTCCAAGTGTTTTCCTTTCTCTCTACTCTGCAGGGCCTACGGGCGGCTGGCAGGAGGTATCATGTCCACTGTGGCCCATAAAAATAAAAAAAAACACAAAAAAAACACAAAAAAAACACACAAAAAACATGCAAGTACAGTATCAGAACCACCCTGAAAGGGAGCTCAGGAAAAGGGTGGGAAAGAGTGAGACAAAAGAAGAAAAGAGGGAGAGAAATGGCTGGGGGAGGAGGGGGGGAGGAAGGGGGGGAGAAGGAGAAGGAGGGTAAAAAAAGTAAACGATAACAGAAAAACACTCGTTTTTTTTTTTGGGGTGTTTTTTTTTTCCGCTTCACTGCACGCGTCGTAATGACAACTCTAAATAAGCGAGTCTGTTTAAAAAAAAAAAAAAAAAAAAAAAGCTGGAGCTGCTTCCCTGCACTACGAGCTAAATGACAGGCAACATCTGTTTTGTGAGACCAAGCCAAAATCCCACCCTTCAAAAAAAAAAAAAAAAGAAAACGGCAAAAAGAAAATTGGCTTCTCTCTGTTTCTCAGTCCTGAAAGTGAAAACTCTCCTCGTCTGTTGGACTCGCTCAGCGGAATAAGGCAAACAAAAAAAAACAAAAAAAGGGGGAGTGTGGAAATTCAGCGAAGGGAAAATGCAGCCATGAAGCCATCCTCCTGTCACCCCTGAACCTCTCCCCTTTCCCTCCCTCTCCTCTCCCTTTTCTCCTCCCTGTACACTCCTTCTTCCTTCCCCTCCTCCTCCCCTCCTTTCCTTCCTTTCCTTTCCTTTCCAAAACGCAAGAGACAGTCCAGGTATAGCTACTCACTCAGTCCTCCTCTTCCCAAAACGCCCCACTACTCCCCGACACACACACACACACACACACACACACACACACACACACACTTCCTCGTATCCTCGTCTCCCAGAGCGTCCCACACAGCCAGAAGCAGACTGGACTGGTGTGCACGTACACACACACACACACACACACACACTCGTGGACACGCACTAACAAAAGTGCATATACAGAAATACACGCACACACACATTTCTTGGAAAGCTTCCATGCACCAAAAAAACAAAAAACAAATACCGATCTTTAGTTAGCCTCGGCTGCGAATAGAAAGAAGAAGGAGTCATTTCGGGACTTGGCTGTTGGTTTACTGAGGCACAGACACACACTCGTTTCTCCATATGCCTCTCAAAGCTCATAATACTACAGAAAAAAAAACCCTCCTCTGTCACTGATATCCTTTGATAACGTCCAGCTCCGGTAATCGGACCGTGAGAGAGGCCGACATTTCGGCAAAAAAAAAAAAAAAAAAAAAAAAAAAACAACCCCAGAAATGCTGGACTTTGTCGTATTTTTTTTTTTTTTTTTTTTTGAATTAATAGGAAGGGTCGTGCACTTCTCCAAATGCCAGTGGCAGCACATGAGCTCTGTTCCATTATAGGACACATAAGTGGGTGCCAAGTGAATCAATACGGCACTCAGAGACAGCTTCAGTTTGGGCTACGGGAGCACAGATGCACGGACTCCACTGGGGCGCTTGCTAGTTTACACCCCGTTTCCCCAAATCACATTCGGGCGGGAAGGAAAAATAAAATCTGGTCGAAACGAGCGCCGACATCCGCAGAAAGCCGGAGCTCCCTTCCCTCCCTCATCTCTTTGGTATTCTTTGGTGAGAGGCGTCGCCGACTGGCTGGTCTTGGTAAACAGGGGCATGCCGCGCGATGACATCACCTCACAGGAATTCTGGGTATTCCAGTGTGAGGAATAGATCGCCAACCAAAAATAAAACGCATCCACTCATCCGGGTAATTATGGATCCCGAAAACCAAAGACTCGCCTTCATTCCTACCCGAATTCTAACCAAACCGAACCACGGACATTTCTAATTGTATCATGTTCAACTTTATATTTAACCGCCTCAAGCTTTAACTGAACATGACCTATTTCAGCCTCGTGCCATGAGCCAAACTTACAGTTCGATGGGCCAATCACAGCTCTTCTGCCGCTGTGGCATCTATAAGTTTGCCAAAGATATCTGTGTAATTCTGTAGACTAGCCCCAGTTTATACTCCTCGTTTTTCCCGAAAAGATCATTTTTTTGTGGGGGCGGAGGGGGTAAAAAAGGTAAGAATGCAAATCACAATATTATATCAGGTGCATTGGCAGATGGGCAAGAACAATATCAATGTTCCTGAGATATCAACGGACAGGACGACCAACACGAGAACGTAACACTCTGTCACCATTGCAGAGTCACAAGAAAAGCGAAACGTTGTTGACCTCCGACATCTCTGCGTCACAAACAAAGTGCGGCTACGATGATGCAACTAAAACTGCTCGGGTAACGTTGGGCAAAGCTCGCAGCCATTGGAAATGTACAAAAACACAAAACAAAAGTCCAGTGAGTTGTAGCCTGAGACGGGACAGGAGGCTGAAGGCTCACGCCGGCATCTCCACACACTTCACTTCCACTTAACCGTGACTTTCAAACTTCTGTCTCCACAATATGAAGAAACATAACTAGTATTAGTAGTAATGCTGGAAAACTGCAAACTGGCATTTCTAGGGGAGAGCTTTTCTTCAATAAAGCTAATCTATCTATCTATCTATCTATCTATCTATCTATCTATCTATCTATCCATCTATCTACCTATCTATCTATCCATCTATCTATCTATCCATCTATCTATCTATCTATCTATCTATCTATCTATCTATCTATCTATCTATCCATCTATCTACCTATCTATCTATCTATCCATCTATCCATCTATCTATCTATCCATCTATCTACCTATCTATCTATCTATCTATCTGTCTATCTATCTATCCATCTATCTATCTATCTATCTATCTATCTATCTATCTATCTATCATCTATCTATCTATCTATCTATTTATCTATCTATCTATCTATCTATTTATCTATCTATCTATCTATCTATCTATCTATCTATCTATCTATCTATCCATCTATCTATCTATCTATCTATCTATCTATCTATCTATCTATCTATCTATCTATCTATCCATCCATCCATCTATCTATCTATCTATCTATCTATCTATCTATCTATCTATCTATCTATCTATTTATCCATCTATCTATCTATCTATCTATCTATCTATCTATCTATCTATCTATCTATCTATCTATCTATCTATAAACACTGCAGTGATTGTCACTTGAGGTAAGTTAAATAGGTTGTTTGAGATCACTTGGTCTTTTTTAAAGTCCTTTTTTTTTTTTTAAAGTAAGTTAGCATGCTGCCTGTGAACATACACACTTCTGTCCACTGAAGGTGAATAGTCTACATACCTGGATAAACGTCTTCCTCGGGGAAGCTGTTGCACAAATATACGTTTACCAAAGCCGGCAAACGACTGACTTCTTTGTTGGGCACTTACCGCCTGTTTCTTTCTGTTCTTATGATCCCTTGTCGAGTCTCTTCGATCGGGTGTCTCCCCACAGGCCCTGAAAACATAAAGCCACTCTTGAAAAATAATCCAGACACGTCATTAATGGCCCATATCGAATCATCCAGTTTTTTAAGTCAAAGCAACAGCTGAACAATTTTCTTGGCGTGAACAACTATTTCAATGTCTTCTGATCGGGTTTTCGCTCACGCCGCCACACTGAGAGCTCTTGTTGAGGTCGTCAATGACGTCTATTTAAACACAGACTGTGGCAGAGTTTCAGTCTTAGTAGATCTCAGTGCTGCATTCGACACGGTCGACCACAACCAGAGCGACTGGAACACTGGGTGGGACTTTCTGGCACAGTACTAAACTGATTTGAATACTTTTTAAAGGACAGGGACTACTTTGTGTCTATATTTAATTACACATCCGAGAGGACAAATATGACAAGCGTAGTTCCCCAAGGCTCGAGGCTGGGGCCTCTTCTGTTCGACATCTACACGCTTCCACTGGCTCAGATTTAACAAAACAACTAAATAAATTACAATAATTATGCAGATGACACACGCATTTACATAACCAAATCACCAGGGGACCGTGGTCCAATACGAGCACTGAGTAAGTGCATTGAACAAATCAACTGGATGTGCCAGAATTTTCTTTAATTTAACAAAGACAAAACTGAGGTGGTTGTTTATGGAGCCAAGGAGGAACGATTAAAAGTCTATAATAAAAATAATGACCGCAGACAAAGCAAGAAATCGGTTAACGCAACTGGACTAAATTTCAACAGCCACATTAAAACTCTGTGATGTTGTTCATTCTGTACACATGACCTCTACTGTACTTCTGTCCATCCTGATAGAGGATCCTCCTCTGTTGCTCTCCCTGAGGTTTCTCCCTTTAAAATGTTTTTTTTTTAACCGATGTGAGGGTCAAAGGTCAGAGGATGTCGTATGTGTACAGATTGTAAAGCCCTCTGAGGAGAATGTGTAATTTGTGATTTTGGGCTAATCAAAATAAATTGAATTGAATTGAATTGAATTAAAACAATTACAAAATCAGCTTACTATCACCCGAAGAATACATCGAGGATTAAAGGACCCGTGTTCTTTCATAAAAACTTGCATTTATCTTCGGCAGACTCCACCACTGTAACGAAGTCTTCACAGGTCTTTTCCTAAAGAATCCATTAAACAGCTGCCGCTCGAGTCCTCACTGAGACCAAGAGAGTGGATCACATCACTCCAGTTCTCAGGTCTTTACTCTGGTTTCCTGTCGGTCTCTTTCAAAATACTACGGTTGGTTTATAAAGCTCTGAATGGTTTATTAGATTATGAACCATCCGGGCCTGCTTTCATCAAAACTAAACATGGCAAAGCAGGTTTCAGGATTTATGCTCCATATATCTGGAACAAACTCCCAGATAACTGCAGGTCAGCTGCAACTCTCACTTCTTTTAAATCAAGGCTGAAGACTTTTCTGTTTCTGCCTTATATAAAATATGTTTTGTACACTGCACTGTAGCTTTTATTTATGTATTGTATTTTAGCTGGTTTTTATTTTCTATTGTCTTGGATTTGTATTGATTGCTTTTAGATGTATTTAAATGTTCTTTTATCATGTGTTTCTTTGGTCACATTGATGCTTTCGATGTTTTATTTAAAGTACTTTGAATTCCCTTGTTGCTGAAAGGTGTTATATAAATGAACTTGCCTTGTCTTGCCTAGTCCATCCTTCACTAACATACTCTGACTCCAGTGTGACCCACTTGCACACAGATAACTTGCATAAAGTTTCCTTCGGGGAGTAAAAAAAATACAGATAAATGCCGTAAACTCAAAGTAGATCCACAATAATCTTGCTGTAATGAAATTTTACTGTGTCAAGCCTTTAGCCTGAGTCAGGGGGTTCAAAAAATGTGTTTGCCGTGGTCTTTTATATCCCTTCAAATTGCTTCTCATACTAAAATGAAAGTTGGATAGTGCCATTTCATAGATCATGGATTATGGATCCTGCCTCAAAGTGCTCACGACGATCTCAGACCTGAGTCGTACTGGTTGGTCCGACTGTACCGGCTCTCTGCAGGACGACTTTGTGTTTCTTTGAACAAGTTGAAACATTACTGGATGATTAGTGGAGCCGGAGTGTTGTCCTCTCTACTTTAAGACTTCGGGATTAGTCCTTGGCCAACTTTTAATTTCAACCGCGCCTTATAAATCAAACTCCATGCAAATGAGAACTCTATAAGTGGGCTGCTTTACATTTTTGTTGAAGTTTACAGGCACTTTCTTTCATGCAGCGTGAGCGTGCTTGTCTTTAGCGTCTTCGGGCGACGAATATCGCCCCTTTCCCAAAATTCAGCGTCTGCACCCTTTCCATCTTCTCTCCTCTCTTCTCTCTCTTCTCCCTCCATCTGATATTCTGCTCACGCACAACTGCGGCAGCCCTCCTCCAATCGCTGGCATTAATCCACACCTCAGACCCCCCAGACACACTGTCTGCTCTCCCACAATGCACCTCAGCTACAAAACTTTTCCCAGACACATTTGGCCTTCTCTCTATCGCTTACCTCTCCCTCCCTCTTGAGCCCCTTTTCTTTCAGCCGGTCTCCCCATGGCTCTTCATCGTCCAATTTCATTTGCTCGGCCTCTTTCTTTTCTCAAACTCTCTAAATTTCCCCTTTCTCTCTCTCTATTCAGCCACGGCCTGTCTGACAAAAGTATCTCCTAATCTTCCCCGGAGTCTATTTGACATAAAATGGCGGCACTGCAACCGACCAATACCAGTCGTCCCTCTGATGCTGGAGAGTAGAGCTACACTCCGCCTCAGTTGTTTTTTGAAGTTTTACATTAGAGATTCTAAAACATTTTCTTGTCACGGACCCCCAAGTAGACCAAGAGAACAGCCCTCGATCCCATTTACCAGGATTTGTGCAAAGCAGGGGCACAGACCCTCACAAAGTCTCTAATTATGCTATATAAAAGGTTTTAACGGTGGATTTTTGCATCTGGATCTCGTTGATTTGTTCAATTTTGTCACTGCCCCAAATGACCATTTTCCTCATTCGTATTACGTATAATACGAATAACGTAGACATCATGGTATTTATTCAATATATCAATAATCAATGACAATTGTCAACTGGTGTGTCCACTTCTAAAGGAGCAATTTAATACAGAAGCAAATAAAGGCCTTACTCTAATTCATTTGTAATTTTGTGCTGACATTAAATAAAAAAAATCCAACCATAAAGGAAGCAAAGAGACCAATCGCTCCATCGCAGAAGCCTCTTACACACAAAGTTCCCAGGGAATCATTCAGGAACATCTGTCTTGCACCTTTTCACACATCGCATGGCAATGCCTGAACAGATGGGGTTAAGGGACCGTCCAGCAGATGGCGTTAATGCAACCCTTCTGGATGCCAACCGCCATTAAACTCAACCAAAGAAGAAGAAGATGGGGCAAGTCTATATGTAAATGTGCTCAAAGACGTCTCTTAATAATTACAGAAACATGGTGGGGGGCGAAGAGCTGGTGCCGATGTTTGTGTAATATATATTCCAGATATGGTAATTTATGGTAAATCACAGGTTACAAAAAATCCAAGATGGCGACAGTCGTAATGGAAGATGGCGAGGTGCAAAATCGCCGAACTTTGGGTTTCAAAACAACATTCCACAAAGCAATGGTCCACTTATATACAGCGTATGTTCACAACACAGAAGGATGACGAGGTCTTGAGGTGAGAATATGGAGGTACACATTTCCCTTAGTACCGATCCCTGCTCCCCGTACAGGAAATGTTCCTGAACATTTCAGGGGTAGGCTGCATGCGTGAAAGGAAAGGGTCTTTAGCCAATCAAATCTTCAGAATATAAATTGAAAGGATTGAAAATCCAAAAACCAGAGCTATGTATTGTCAGGGAAGCGTCACCGGAAAAAACTGAAGGAGGATCAAAGTCATCAAAGTCAGAGGAGCACCTGCTGAGGATCACCACAGAATGAAGTTATCAATTGTTTTGCTAATCTTCAACGGTATGCCAGGCTCCTTAAAATGCTTGCACTGCACGGTCACTAATTTATTGCACGGTCACTAATTTATTCTTTGGCGATCGACTCCAAGGAAAGAAAAGACCCCTCTGCAAAGGCCACTAATCAGCATCTGTTTGCTCCTCTGACAGTGTTTTACTCACAAGGGTTTTAACTTGTATCAGCAATCTCGTTTGGCTCGAGTCTTGGGAATCTTTCTGTTGTGCTGGGAAGACACAAAGCTAAGAGGATTGAATTGGGAGCTGCCGGCAGACGTGATGGGAAGTCGAGATAGAAACTGGAACAAGGCGGTCCTCTTGGAAGATAAAGATTCATCGGAGAGAAAACTAATAAAGAATGAGTTTTATTTCAGTGAGGGATGATTATGAGGGAACTTCCACCTCCCGTCCACCCACGTAGACTTTATATTCAGTTCCTTAGAAGTCGATGAGTTTCATGACCAAAGACTTGAATGCTATTCCCATTTCAGCCCAGTATCAACAAACACAGGACTTTCAACAATGAGACCTGTGTTCGACACCGCATTGTAGTTCATAGTTGTGGTTTTGTTGCCTAAACTTAACATTTGTTTTTAACTTAACGCTGTTACCGGAAAAAAGTTGTTCCGAGAAACACAAAAAAACAATATACTTCATTTCGTGACAATTACACGAGTTGCCGTGAGATTGCGTTGGCCATTTACACCGACTAAGGAATAAAGTTTGCGTTGTCAGTTAATGTTCATCTTTTCATTGATTGTAATCACAATCTTTACCTAATCTTAACCAACTGATACGTTAAGTTGCCTTAACGTATCATACCTCAACCATAGTTTTCATTTATTTTTGCCATAACCATGAACTGTCTCTAACCCTAATTCTTGTGCCAAGATCGAGTAGAAAACAAGAATTTTTAAATGTGGGCAGCAGGTGTAAAAAGAAAACGAATCACTTAGCAAAATCACAGATTTGGCAAAATAGTCCAATATTGATGTTCCGGTGATAGCCAGAAAAGTTTTCATGGTTGGCAAAGGCTCAGAAACAGCCTTCACCTCAACAGGTCAGGAGGTGACTGTTGAGCTTCAAATTCAACTGTCAAGTACAGAAAGCCGGCATCCTTTGACTAATTCAAGATGTCCGCAAACAACGGTTTGTATGACATACTTTGAAAAGTTCCTCCTCCTTTTTCGTGTGTTTTCCTATAAAAGTTTGCAAAACTTTTGTTACGTGCATGCAGTCTTTTCAAAATGATCTTCCGTCGTCACACGATACTCAGTTAGGTTTAGGCGACAAAAATACTTCGTTAGGTTGAGGAAAAGATGGTTGTTTGGGTTGAAAATAACTACGGAAGGGCAGTTACTATTTAAGTTACATGAGTCAAACATCAACGTTGACTTCTCGTTTCACGCGGGGAACAAACAGCGGCTTGTTGGACCCGTCCACCTCGTAGGTATTGCTACGAATGCCAGACGAGACCAACCTGGTCTAATTAGCTTCACACTTTTCTTTAATAACGACATTCATTGTTGAGGCGATATCTTCCAGTTTTAGTTTTTTGCATCAACAATATCACCAGACGAATATGGACGATTCTGCAAAGGCTCGGCCTACGTTCAACAACAATTCAATTACATCCATCGCCAACATTTTCAGAATTCTTGCTTTGTATCCGGTATCTACGGCACGGTTAACGTTAGGGATCGAATGTTTTTATGGCCACCATACCAAAGCTAAAGTTGGGCTTCGGTTAGACAACTAAAACATTTGGTTAACCCCAGAACACCAACGCCCCGTGCGATTGTGGTCACGTGATCTTCGTTGTGTTGCTGCTGTCTGAGTTGCACGTGTTCGGGTGATTTTCACCCAACGTTGGTGATAGAGGGTACACATGTTCGGCTGGATATTACCATTGCAAGGCAAGAAAAGTTGCAGGGAGATTGTGCCTTCACCGGACAAGGCTCACACATGTCCCAGGATTCATTAACGATTCCCTACTTTTTCACCAATCTTTGAGCCTTTTCATCGGCTCCCCCCGTGATACCTGCTTTTTGTTTCATGAGACGTTGTATCGGGGAGAATTAAAGAAGAGTGAGACTTCGATTTGCCTTGTATTGTTGTATTTTAATATATTTTGATGAGAAGTATTTCATCAGGTACATTATATGGGGTAAAATATACCCGACGTTAGTGATGGTGTTACCAACTGTTACGTTAGTGTTCTAGGGTTACGGGTGGGGTGGGGGAGGAAACAGGCAACTTTTTTGAAGCAACGATCTCACGTTCTGGTCTGTGAAAGATCAACCTCCACACCTTCGTGTGGATCGTTACATCGTTCACTCTACTTCCTGAGTTGGAAAAGAACATCGGCATTGGACGCGAATTACGAGGTGCAGAATCGTCCGGTGTTGACGTAAGTTTCAAGGCGGCGTCGGTCAAAGTTCTCGCGCGGCTACTTTTGTTTTCGACTACATTTAACGATCTGGGGATTGTTGCTCCTTTAGAAAAAACACGCTCCTTATCCGGTCAACTCAAATCGGATGCAACGCAACTCACACGAATCTGCATCAAATCGATCCCGTTGGAGGCGGACGATGAGTTCGTCACATCTGTGTTTACCACGGAGTCGTCAGCGAACCGATTCATCGGCCCGACTGCCTTTTGTTTGCCTTTCATGCTGTTCTTTTGTTTCCCTGGTCGTACGCTCCCTCATTCTCTCCTCCCTCCCTCCCTCCCTCCTTCCTCACAATCCCATTTGCCTCTTTCTTCCTCCTCTCTCTCCATCTCTCTGCCGGCTTGCCCCGCCTCCTTATCGCCTCCCCCCCCTCCTCCCCACTCTGTGTTCGTGTCCTCATCTGACCCTGCTCGGCCTGAATCGCTGTCGGTGCCCATTTGGATCGGGCACAGCTGGTGCAGCCGCTGAAAGCCGAGCGCCATTACCGCCGCTGTCTGCCGTCTGTCCGACAGACGCGTCGTCACGGCGATATCAGCCCTGTTTCTATGATTCGTACAATTTCAGTTCACCTACTCCTGCTTGTTCTGTGTTTTCGTGTCGTTTCTCTTTTTTATTTTTCCTGCCGTAAGAACCCCTGTTGGTATTATCATATTTGTTTGCCATTCAGGAAATGTGAATAAATTACAAAACAATCACAAGATAATTCGATGGCCGAAGAGCAAAACCTCCTGTCTGAAAAATGCACTTTTTTGAGAATACAAAAAAAAAAACTTGTTGTTTTCTTGCAGAATGTTATTTGTTAAGGATACCCAATACATAATACAATATACAAAAAAATACAAAAAAAAAAATATATATACAAAGTGCAGATAGGAAGTTATTGCTCTTTGGCCATCGAAATGAAGAATATAAATAAACATGATCCTGTCAAGCCATTTTCAGAAAAAAAAAAAAAAAAGGACCACAAAGTGTGGGCGAGAGGAAAGGGGGCCGTTTGTGTCCAATCAGATGTCACGGGTCGACAGAGACCAGGAAGTGGAGCGTGTGTGTGTGTGTGTGTGTGTGTGTGTGTGTGTGTGTGTGTGTGTGTGTGTGTGTGTGTGCAGCCGATTGGCTCACTGTGTGCCGGTGGCCGATAAGCTCAGAGGAAGCAAAAGAAGAAAAACCAAAACCCGCTGTGCCGAGCGGAGAGCCGGAAAGAAGCTCCGATAACACGTTCTATAGCATCAGTGCACGATGAGAACAATAAGCATATTTGCTATTTGTTACAATACAATATAATAAATGGAGAATGTGAGCTTTTGCACATATAATACATGTGATTATATTATATTAATATTATTATTATTATACCCTAATGGTATTATAATGTTAATATATTCTTTTAATTGAAACAAGAAGTGAGACATTTACTATGAAAATTAAAAAAAGCCCCAGCTGAACTAAATCCTTCATTTTCATTTGTTTTATAAAAGGTTTGTGGCCAGAAAAAAAAAATGAATTATTTAAAATTATTTTTTGCAAACCTGCAGGGAGAGTTATGATTGAGGGGATCCAGGTATTTATAATATTAACCGGATAGTTCCATTTTAAACATGGCCTCCAAAGGACAAAAAGAACATGAGCTGTGAAAGCAACAATGAACATTATTAATTCAGTCCTAAGGAGCTCTGGTTAAAATGAGGTAACCAATGGAATAAAGAAACAAATGTTCAAATATCTTTAATTTTCACGTTAATCTCGAACAAACAAATCAACAAACTTGTTAAAAATAAAAAATCATCTATTATAGGACAAAGGAAACGGGATGGATTCAATTTAAATTTAATTTAAAATTCTTTTTTTTTTGTCTAGTCAGCGGCTTTATTGCCACGTTGATAATTAACGGTAATTAACGAGTTACCGTTAATTAACTTTCAACACTCGAAACAACGAAACGTTTCGAAGGGCGAAAACTTAATTCAACATTTTGTTATCGACGTTAAAAAAAAAAGATATTAACGAGAATGGAAAGGTCCCGAGGTGAGCGGCGGTCCTTTCACATCGATTTACAAAAGAAAACGTAACCAACGAAACACGTTTAAACTAAATTCTTTCACCATCATGTTTAACCAAAACTCTCCACAAGATAATGGCTTTTTATTTATTTTATTTTTTTTGCTGGTTTGCGGTTCAAGGCAGGATGAAACACCACGTTTGTTAAATGTTAAAAGACCGGGTAATATTTGATATCACCATATAATTTTGAAATTAGTCTCACAACATGTTTTTTTTTTATTTTTTACCCCTGAAGAGCTTAAAAAAAGCTGCTGGAAAACACAATAGCTGCAACTTTAAGAAATAAATAAAAATCAGAAAGCCACATTACATTCAAATAAAATAAAATATCTGACTCACAACAACTGTTTTTTTTTTTTTTTATGCTTCTGTTGTTTAAACTGTAAAACCCAAATCTGCCCGTGAGCAGTGACCAGTTTTACACCAATCAAACTCACCCAATCAGACGGGAGGATTTTAATTTAACTTTGTAAGCAGTTGCAGCTCGCAGTAGTTTAGTGAAGCAGTGAAATGTTCTGAATGTAGCGTAACACAGTCCGGTCCTGAGAGCTTTACAGCAGCTGGACTTTCACTTTGTCCAAAATAATGACGGAAGTCTAAAATCTCAAATGCCAAATTTAAATTGTAACTAACGCTGTATTGTTTCACCGCAGCGCTGCTCACGGTTTAATTGATTTGTCTGGAAAAAAAACACGTGAATACATATTTATTCTTTAAGAGTACCTTAACATAAAAGCATTGATTCTGTTTCATTTTTGACCCACAGATGGATATAAGACCGTTGGTTTGCTTAAAGCATCCCCTCTTTATGGTCTGTCTGACTCTAAATGGACCATAATTTACTAAATGAACATCATGCTGTATTGAAGAAGACTTGAAACTAGAGATTGAGACATAAACTCATGTTTACAATGTTTACTGAACTCGTGAAAGTGTAGGAAAGATCGTGCGTAGTCACACTTTGCTCGACCTTACATCTAAATCTTCTTAAAAGAGTAAAACAACGATGAAGAGAAAGGTTTGGAGGGACGAGATCTGGAGCACACCGTTGTAGTAAAAGCTTTAAATAAAGTGCAGCGACTCGTGAGTCCACAAGATTCTGTCTCGTTGTTTTGTCTATCGAGGCTCTAGTTCCTGCTTCCTTGTTCCAAATAGTTTCAAAAACATATAAAATCTTAGACAACCAACAGAAGTGTTGCCAATGGAAACAACCAGTAGATCACTGAAACATTAAAATGGATCAGTCCTACATGGAGCCTCCTCTCACACATGACACAGGGGGGGGATAACGTCTTAGGAAATACAAAATACATCAGAATCTCTTGAGTAGTTTAATTTATGTTGATACCAGAACAGATGCTTGGATGCCTCCTGGTTTAAATTGACTAAATAAACCCAAGCTATTAAGAAAAGTGGGGTAAAAAAAAAAAGTTTGAAACTTGCTGAAGCAGCTAATGTGAGCATAAAACATGTACTTTTGTACCGTTAGTTCATCTGTATGCGTGGGAGTTATGGATTATACTCACAAAGTCATGAAAACCGAGGGTGTCAGCGCTATCGTGTGCGTACAGAATACAATCATGACCTTGAAATATGTGTATTTCTCTTCTCCTGCAGTTACTTCGTTTATATATATTCATCTTTTTACATCGTTCTCACCTCCTCTCCCTCCGTCGATAATCATCCCGCGGAAATAAATGTAAGCAACGCAACCGTTGCCTTTGACCCTTTTTACCGTCGGCCGCTTGTGATAGTTGTTTCACATCCTGCACGTATAGTATTTTTTTTTTTACGGTAGGTCTAATTGCACAAGTACGTAATTGTCATTAACAGAAGTGTCTGAAGGCAAAAGCAATTAACATGCTGTTACTAATTCAGCCTCAGCGTGCCAACACAGACTGTTTAATTAGACTTTATAAAGCAGCCTGATTGCTCCTTCAGTAAAAGGCTGCGGTGTGTGCCGCGGCTCAGAGTGGAAAAAACGGTCAGATACCGTATGTTAACGCCACCGTTTTTGTTTTGTTTTATGCTAATAGAAGTCAAGTCCAGTGACCCGGTCAGAGAGACAGACAAAACACAACGATACTCTCTGTCTTTTTTTTTTACCCAGCAGGTAAAAAGGACTATCGACCGTAGCATCTGGTATTCAGATGCTAACTAGCGTCTGGTATTCAGATGCTAACTAGCATCTGCTATTTAGATGCTAACTAGCATCTGGTATTCAGATGCTAACTAGCGTCTGGTATTCAGATGCTAACTAGCGTCTGGTATTCAGATGCTAACTAGCGTCTGGTACCCAGATGCTAACTAGCGTCTGGTACTCAGATGCTAACTGAGCTAATTCATAATGATATCCACCAGGAGCTTCGCGCGATCATGCGCGCACAGCGTGAGCGAGTGAGTGTGCGCTTCCGTGTCCGTCCACGGCTAATCGCTCGTACCGCTGCAGCAAGCTGCACAACACTTTCACCTCGTTGCTAACGTTGGGGCTAACGGCTAACACCCTTCACTTCAATCAGCGGGAGGCAAAAACAAGTCCGACACACTAGACAAGTGTCAGTTTGATCACACGGTTGTTGCCTTGATGTATATATAAAGTTATGCTTGTTTTTTTTTTGTAAATTAGACAGAAATGATCAAATCTAGATTAACAAATAACATAATCTGTCAAATGTTTCAATTAAATAGAGAAAAACAGAAATTGCGCGAGGTAAAAAAAAAAAGGAAGTTTATAAAAACATCTAAAATCTTAATGTGTGTGTGTCTGTGTGGACACAAATTGAGAACTCAGTTCAACACAATATCACATTTATTATATAACATACTAAAATTATTATTTATTATTATTATTATGAGTAGCCCGGCGAATCTTTTTCATCAGGACTATGTGGGTGTGGTGACAGTGACCTGGCTATTTACATGAACAACAACTGTAATCAGATCAGTTTTTTCCAAACTGAGCCCTGCCTTCTCCAAAACAATGACCAGACCGACAAAAGAATGAGTATGATTTATAGATTCATACGGAAAGAATTCCTCTCGACCACCACTTATGTTCCACTAGAAATGAGCGGCGGTGTCTGTATCCGCGGAGATATATTTTATTTATTCTATTTTAGCAAACTTCTCTCCCAGACAGATGTGAAACGTGTTGACTTGACCAAAGTCTGACATCAGTTCCTTTTTTATATTTCAGACCGAGACGACTTGAACGAGACTACAAACGTTCTAATTTCTGTCCCAAACTTTAAAGGACGAACTGACGACGACTGGAAGGTGACATGAATCATCGTCTTATCTCTCTCACGACTATTTATTCCTCTGTATCTGACCTGCTTCCTTTGTAAATCCCTATTTTTTTTTTTTGCAGGATTCTGGGGTCCTTGAAGTAATCCTTCCCCTCAGTCTGTCCTTCGCTCCTCTCCTTTTTATTTACCAGTCCCCCCATGAAGGACGGCCACTGTGAACCGAGGAGCTGGCTGCCTGCCATTCGTTACTCTGCCAGTCGATTTCTCTGCCACTCCCCAACCGCCCCCCACCCCTCCCACTCCGCACACCATTACCCATCATGCATCTGTCAGACACTGTCTGGGTGCTGCTGCTGCTGCAGAGTTGTGAGATGAATACAAGAGAGGAAAATCTGCGCTTTTGTTCTACCCTCTGTTTTTAAAATGAGCTTGGGTTTCGTTGCTTTCGAGCCTCCTGAAGACTCTTCTCGAAATCCTGCTCATTTACTGTCGACACCCAGATCATTACAGCGGTTTCAACGCATCTCACGGTAGAAAATAGTCAATCGGTGGCGTTGCCGTTCATCAGAATGACATTTTGCTGGAAAATAAATTGCAGCAAAGGAGTCCGGCATTGATCCAGAGAGAGAAACCCAGAGAGAGAAACCCAGAGACAGTAACCCGGAGAGAGTAACCCAGAGAGAGAAACCCGGAGAGAGAAACCCAGAGACAGTAACCCGGAGAGAGAAACCCGGAGAGAGAAACCCAGAGAGAGAAACCCGGAGAGAGAAACCCGGAGAGAGAAACCCAGAGAGAGAAACCCAGAGAGAGAAACCCAGAGAGAGAAACCCAGGGAGAGAAACCCAGGGAGAGAAACCCAGAGAGAGAAACCCAGGGAGAGAAACCCAGGGAGAGAAACCCAGAGAGAGAAACCCAGAGAGAGAAACCCGGAGAGAGAAACCCGGAGAGAGAAACCCAGAGAGAGAAACCCAGGGAGAGAAACCCAGAGAGACGGACGTCTGTCCGACAGAAAGGAGACACCAGCTTTCGTTTCATGGGTCAGAATAAAGCAAAAACGGAGACGAAGACTTTCAGAAGAGGACGCGATCCTTGCATGCAAATGTCCCACGAAATGATCCAGATCGTTGCCAGGGAGCTCTTGTCCCTTGGCGACCCCTGTTTTTGTGGGTATGCGTTCCCCGCCTGTTTCTGTGGCCTCAGGACTGGGCTTTAAAATTAAGTAGACGCTAGACTCCCAGTTGCAAGATGTGCCAAAGCTAATAGAACGGACTTGAGGATGTTTATCGGCGTCTGAGCGCCGTCTTTCTTCTCCGGGTCCTCACCACTCTCTACTTCTCGCCGGACAAGAACATCATTATTGGAGGATTCTGCAAAACTCAAGACTTTATTTAATGCCTTTTTTATGTTCAATGCCAGCTTGTTCTTGTTTAGTTGTCCTAAATCCTTTTAAACAATATCTGCAAATGGCAACATACGATTTGGCTTAAATTAAGGAAAGATATGGCGATATGGCCGAGGTCTGGTTATGATTAGCCTACGAAAACACTGTACTCAAGAACAGCCTAAAATCAGATTACAGTTAATTATCTAGTGAACGTCAACTGCAAGGTTTTTGGCTATTGACGCACCAAAGTTACACTTGATACAAGAACCAATACAAATACATTTTATGCTTATTTACACACTAGCTGTGGCCCGTAATGTTCCCTTCCTACCCAATACGCCCCGCCAACATACATTCAGCACCTCCGTCAACGGACAGCGACAAATATATCGGGCAGGGTGAGTCAGTAAAGACGATATGAAACTCATCAATATCCGACAATAGGTCGAGACCGAGCGAGGTTATTGGCCAAGTAGACCTGCATGCACAAGCTTTCTGAAATTGTTTGTTTAAATATGCAAATGAGAGATAATCTTATTGAATATATGATTTTAAAAGGGAGCGTTTTCAGGATTTGGAGGCATCTAGAGGCGAGGGTGCAGATTGCAACCAACTGAATACCCCTCCGCTCACTCCCGCCCTTTACAAAAACTAAACGCAGTTCGCCTCAGTCAGAGGTCATCCATACCATAATAACACTACTTAAGGAAGTGCTGCTGGCCGGTACAACGGTTTTTAACTCTTCGGCTCATGGGAGAACTACGGTGGCCTTCAGGTAACCAGAGCCAGAGTTTGGTTTGTCCCTTCCGGGCTCCTGTAGAAACATGGCTCCCTGAAGAAGACCTGCTTCCTGTGTAGATGTGAAGGGCTCATTCTACGCTAACAAAAACATAAAGACACTTAGTTTCAGGTAATTATACACTAATGAAAACATATAAATTTCATTTTCCTGATAACGGACACCTCGCTGGGCATTATCGCCGGAAATAATACACACCGGCCCTTTAACCCAGGTATTACTCCTGCCATCAATCTAATAAACCTACACTACATATCATAAAAGCTGTTCAGCATGGAAAAGTACGTGTGTAGAATTTGACTGTGTGCACAGGTTGTGTGAGGACACGGTGTAATTTATGCTGCTGGATTCTGAGTGGAGTCAGCCAGCCGGAGGATGCCTGGCCCGGAGAAGAAACATGCCTGGAATTTGAGAAGACGGCTCAGCGGCGTCTCCAGATGTAGGCAGAGCGGGTGACTGCATTACTTATAGAAAGAAAAGGAGTATAGGGAGCTAAAAGGATGAGGGGGTGGGGGGGGAGGGGGGGTAGGGACGCCTTCTGGTACGAATGGAAACGGGAGGCCGAGAGGAAGAGATTCAAAGCGGAGGGCAAACCGAGGTACAACGGGGAGGCAGAGGAGGAGGACAGAGGGAATAGTAAAAGGGGCCTTAGAGAGATGAAGAGGGAGGCAAGAAGAGGAGACGAGGAGACGAGGAGGAGGTAGGGAGCAATGCAAATATGGAGAGACTCCCTGGGAAATATAGTTTTTGAAGGCTTAGAGCCAAAGGCGTAGGTAGTGAATAATTATTGAAGGTAGAGGAAGATGACTTTTTTTTTTTTTTAACAAAGGCCATGGTGAGAAAAAAATTATAGTAATCTGTGATTTTGAGATTTAACTCATAATGTAACCAGACAAAAAGTAATAATCACAATATTTCATAATATTAAGTCATAATATTTGTGTGGAGTTATTAATGAAGGGCAGGACAAAGCTGATGAAAAGGGCGGGAAGATTTTTATCTTACAATATTATGACTTTATTCACGGAATATTACTACTTTTTTTTTTTTAAATCAGAATATTAAGACTTTATTTCTCGAAATTCCACCGATTTGTGGGAAATGTGTTGAATGTGCAGAAATCTTGCAGAAACACATTTGAGCCGTTAAAGTCCAGTGATTTATAGATTAATCTAAATAAATGCACGTCTCGGTTAAAGAGCTCACTTCCTCAAACAAAAGAGGATCAATTGAGAAAAGTTAATCTCGTAGAGGTCGACCAACAGTGGAGTTTTAAAGAACGATATAATAACGATCGGAGCCCAAAGCTGATTAATTATACAAATAGGACTACAACTTATTCTCAGGATGACAAAGAAATACCTTAAAACTATCTGAAGAATAAAAATCTATTGAATGTAAAGCCTCTCGTGCGTTTAGAGCCCCGCCCCCTCCCAGTCTGGAAGCACCAGTCCCATTTCACGGGGTCTTTAATATTTAAAATCATTATCGAGAGTTTGGCAGATATTTTTAGCGAAAGAGTCCAAGGATAGTTTGTAAAACGTCGACCTCTCAGAGAATAAATGCTTGAAAGCCGCGCAGAGCTTTTACTGCATTATATTCTGTTATATTTCATACTTTCCGTGACCTCTGAACACCAGCTGCTCTGGCTTCAGTGTTGCGGCTCTACACATTCTGGCTCTGATGCATCAAATCAATCCAACAGAAGGAACGACGGCGTGCATCATTCTGATCGTATACAGGCACACGGTCCTCCGTTCTACAGTAAATACGCAATCAATAAAGATGCATCCTTTCAAAAGTGGACAACACTGACTGGATGATACACACCTTTTCATTAAAGGTCGATATCGGCACTTTATAATAGAAAGCCGGAGCGTCGCTGGAGAGACGCTCTGCAGCCGTACTCGTTCACCAACTGTGAATCATTTATCATGCAGAGTACCGCCCTGCTGCACGCGGCCATACGGGAACATAGCGATGCACTTTGTTTCCTAGACGGATGATAACGAGTGAGGGATCGGGCGGCGATGGGAAGGAGGCGGGGCTGTCGGTGACTTCCTCCGGCTCTTTAAGCCCTCGAGAAGAGCAATGATTCCCCCCCACCCCCCACCCCCATCCCACCCCCCACCCCGAATCTGCTGCAGCACTCCGGCCCAGACGATACCAGCGAGAGGTGTTTATCCTTTAAATCCAGATTGAAGACTCTTCTGGTTGCTGTTGCCTTTAATTGAACCAGATTCAAGGATCTTAATCAATTTCTGCATCTCATTACTGTATTTCATTTATTAAACTGCAACTTTTATTCAATTTCTTTAGCTTTTTAATGTTTTACTGACTGTTTTTAATGTTGTTTTTAAATCTTCTTTTCTTTTGCATTATGTTTTGATGCTTAATGGTTTTATGTGAAGCACTTTGAATTGCCTTCTTGTTGAAATGTGCGATACAAATAAACTTGCCTTGCCTTGGAGAGGAAGGATGGAGGAAGAATA
This sequence comes from Ophiodon elongatus, assembly GCA_016806645.1. Taxonomy (NCBI): domain Eukaryota; kingdom Metazoa; phylum Chordata; class Actinopteri; order Perciformes; family Hexagrammidae; genus Ophiodon; species Ophiodon elongatus. The sequence goes on from JACSYO010001496.1 coordinate 36,395, forward strand.
ACCCCACGAACACGTTGACTTCAACAGGAAGAACTGCATGGAAGTAGCAGCCATCGACTCAATGCTCAGCACTTGAGAACCTTTGGCTTTTGAATGAATGACGGTAAAGGTCAACAGCGTGTGAGCGACATGGAAGAACTGGACAAGACTCGTTGTGAGGGACTGTGAAGGGACTGAAGCTCTACCAGGGTCATTGGAAACTCTACCAAGGTCATCGGAAACTCTACCAAGGTCATCGGAAACTCTACCAAGGTCATCGGAAACTCTACCAGGGTCATTGGAAACTCTACCAAGGTCATCGGAAACTCTACCAAGGTCATCGGAAACTCCACCAGGGTCATCGGGAACTCTACCAGGGTCATCGGGAACTCTACCAGGGTCATCGGGAACTCTACCAAGGTCATCGGGAACTCTACCAGGGTCATCGGAAACTCTACCAGGGTCATCGGGAACTCTACCAAGGTCATCAGAAACTCTACCAAGGTCATCGGGAACTCTACCAGGGTCATCGGGAACTCTACCAGGGTCATCGGGAACTAAACCAAGGTCATCAGAAACTCTACCAGGGTCATCGGGAACTCTACCAGGGTCATCAGAAACTCTACCAAGGTCATCAGAAACTCTACCAAGGTCATCAGAAACTCTACCAGGGTCATCAGAAACTCTACCAGGGTCATCGGGAACTCTACCAGGGTCATCGGGAACTAAACACTGAAGCTCCGATTGTTTTATTTGCAAACGAATATCATTTAAAAAAGTCGTGAAGCTCTACAAGAAACATAATGTGTGTAAAGGTCCGATAGTCTTTGTAACACAACAGACTATCGGAGTAAAAGCAGGTCTCTGTGTGAATAGAAGGGAAGAAATGGCTAAATACAATATTATTGGATTATAATAACTGATGCATTAATGTGTTCATCAGTTTATGGATGGTATAACGCCTCGGTGTTCACCAGGAAGAGCTGGAAAATGAAAAGATAATGGAGGCACGGACGGACCTCAGTACTACGGGCACATTTTGAACAAGCATGCGCTAATTATTTGCAAAACATTATATACCTAGTTATTTATGGATTGGCATGTTTTGGCTTCGACACTCGGGACTGTATAACTTTTTACTTGGTGATAATGATGGAATAGTACTAAATATTAAATCCAAAAGTCCTAAAACCAATGAAATTACTTTCATATTTCAATTTTACAGCAATATTCACCTGAAGTTTGCAAACAAAGAATAAGCTACTAGTCGTACCGGACCAGAAGCAAAACCACTGTGTGAATTGAAACGAGCCGTGATTTAAATGTTCTTTAATTCAACTCCTGATTTGTAAGTGGAATAATGAGGTATTTCGTCTTTCATAAATTACACAGAGACGTGTAGCTTAAAAGCTACAAATTAAACTGGAGTCGTGAAAGGGACGTATTCAAGGAGAAACCGTTAAAACGGTGGACTTGCAAACCTGAACCACATTTCTCCTCCAACAACCTTCGGAGTATTTTAGTTTTTCTTTTATTTCCACTTCTTTCCATCCTCTGTGATTTGAATTCTTGCCTCCGTCCGGTTTAATGCTTTAAATGGGATTAATACTGGATTCTTATTGCTCCCCGAGAGTTTGTGGGCTCTGATTGCCCCCCATCGCACATCGCTCCTGTACTTTCTACCAAGGAATACCATTGGTTTAAGGTAATCTTTGTACTGTACAGCACCCTTGGGATGCACACACACAAACACCCGGTCACGTGGCATCAGTATGCTTTGTCTGTATTGTGAACATCTCCTCGCTCTTCAGAGCGGAATAAAAGAGAGACGTTCCAGACCTTTTCAAACTAAAACATGGCTGAATGAGCTCCAGTCTCTGCAGCTGAGAGCGTGAGCCTCGTGGAGGAATTTAACATTTACAAGATTGTTTTTACGACGTACATTTGGTAATGAGGGCAGATTCCAAGTGGCTAATGGTGTCTCTTTGAATTAAACACTATTATTACTTACTCTACACTGTTGTTAGCAAACCACAAATTGAGCTGTTTTCCCCTTTTTTTTTTGGTCAATTGTCAGCAGGTGCTTCTGACTGTCAACCGTCAGCAGGTTCTCGGTTCAGACATTTCCTTTCTAGGCCTAAAACTGGTCTTTATTTTTGCCTACGAGCTAAATTAAGACGAACCAGCCTTCCATGTCTTTCGTGAAGCCCAACCTCTGATTGGAAAAATGTGTGGGTGGTTCGATTGAAGCACGAAAGCCATTGATTTTGTGCGAGCCGGTATTCAAAATCAATGCTTACTGTACTTTCAAGGTTGGACGCCTGCATGTTGGTGGATCAGGTGCTACCTGTCAAGGTGGACTTTGCCGGAGAGAGATTTCCATTCATTCAATACGATGACAGTAATTGCCTTACCTTTGGTGAATCCCCTCGCAGGCCCGATCGTCTTCGAACAGCATCCATTGTTTACCGCTGTGAACAGAAACAATTGTCGTTATCTTCCATTTGCAAAACTCATCTTGACAACTCAATCACGTTATGGATTTTACAAATGACACATTGACTGATCGAGAATGGGCTGAAAACAGAGGAAGAGAAAGAACTTTTGAAAGGTGACCATTGTTCTTTGGATTAAAACTAATTTCAGCTCTTTAGAAGTAGCCTACCTGACCTTCAGTTGCTCGACGTTTTAAAGTTACCAGTAGGAACTGTGAAGGTTCTAAAAAGTGTCTTAAAACCTGCATTCTCTCTCCTGTCCACCAGGGGGCGACTCCTCTGGTTGTATAGAAGTCAAAGCTTCATGTGTTAAAGCTGCATTCTCTCTCCTGACCACCAGGGGCGACTCCTCTGGTTGTATAGAAGTCAAAGCTTCATGTGTTAAAGCTGCATTCTCTCTCCTGACCACCAGGGGGCGACTCCTCTGGTTGTATAGAAGTCAAAGCTTCATGTGTTAAAGCTGCATTCTCTCTCCTGACCACCAGGGGGAGACTCCTCTGGTTGTATAGAAGTCAAAGCTTCATGCGTTAAAGCTGCATTCTCTCTCCTGACCACCAGGGGGCGACTCCTCTGGTTGTATAGAAGTCAAAGCTTCATGTGTTAAAGCTGCATTCTCTCCTGACCACCAGGGGGCAACTCCTCTGGTTGTATAGAAGTCAAAGCTTCATGTGTTAAAGCTGCATTCTCTCTCCTGACCACCAGGGGGCGACTCCTCTGGTTGTATAGAAGTCTATAGAAAATGACTCTACTTCTCTCTTGATTTATTCCCTGAAAGTCCAGCTGCTGTAAAGCTCTCAGGACCGGACTGTGTTACGCTACATTCAGAACATTTCACTGCTTCACTAAACTACTGCGAGCTGCAACTGCTTACAAAGTTAAATTAAAATCCTCCCGTCTGATTGGGTGAGTTTGATTGGTGTAAAACTGGTCACTGCTCACGGGCAGATTTGGGTTTTACAGTTTAAACAACAGAAGCATAAAAAAAAAAAAAAACAGTTGTTGTGAGTCAGATATTTTATTTTATTTGAATGTAATGGGGCTTTCTGATTTTTATTTATTTCTTAAAGTTGCAGCTATTGTGTTTTCCAGCAGCTTTTTTTAAGCTCTTCAGGGATAAAAAAAATAAAAAAAACATATTGTGAGACTAATTTCAAAATTATATGGTGATATCAAATATTACCCGGTCTTTTAACATTTAACAAACGTGGTGTTTCATCCTGCCTTGAACCGCAAACCAGCAAAAAAAAAATAAATAAATAAAAAGCCATTATCTTGTGGAGAGTTTTGGTTAAACATGATGGTGAAAGAATTTAGTTTAAACGTGTTTCGTTGGTTACGTTTTCTTTTGTAAATCGATGTGAAAGGACCGCCGCTCACCTCGGGACCTTTCCATTCTCTTTAATATCTTTTTTTTTTTACGTCGATAACAAAATGTTGAATTAAGTTTTCGCCCTTCGAAACGTTTCGTTGTTTCGAGTGTTGAAAGTTAATTAACGGTAACTCGTTAATTACCGTTAATTATCAACGTGGCAATAAAGCCGCTGACTAGACAAAAAAAAAAAGAAGAATTTCATCTATTCTTCCATACGGACACCACCGTGACGGGTGATGTCAACATTAATTGAAACTGAAACCCGAGCTGGCTTCCAACGGCTCTAGAAATCTCCGCCTCTACCTTATTTATTTACATTATCAATTATCTGTCTATACCGCGCCACCTTAACCACCACAGGGTTTTTTTTTTTTTGCATAAGAAACACGTTTTCTGAATAGCAAAATGTCGGCTGAATTTCAACAATTAACGAGCGAACGGCAAAGGCGTACTGAATAATGGAGCGGGGGAACAAAATGTCAATTAAGTGTGAATATCAGGCTTTAATGTGCTTGAAGCGGTGTTTATGTACCCAAGGTTACCGGCGGCTGCTTGGTGCTTCAGAACTGACCCTTGAAGTGACACTTCAAAAAAAAAAAAAAAAAACACTCAACGGCAATAATAATAACAGCAGATCCACGAAGCGGTGACCATTATACTACAGCAGATAGAATGAGGACAAAACACACAGTTACAAATCCTGTATGTCCAGAATCAAAAGAGCAACGGCGATATTTTTAGCACGCGATGAAAAAGAGCATCGAGCGTTAACAGGAAACAAACGGCCCTTTAAAGCCTCCGCGAAACCTTTCATCTTCTCTGTATTACAACAGGGCTAAAGAAACTTTGCTGACTTTGTATTCTTGAAGAGAAAAGCGGGTGGAGGTCAGCGGCGGCCTGCTCTGCTCCGGTCCCCTGTCTCTTTAAAGACAATGACCCGACTAGCAGGGCCGCTTGGCCGGAGATGAGAAAGCAGTTATTTCCAGCGCCCTCCTCATTTATTTGCGTACGTGTTTTAAGAGACCTGGATGCCTGGGTGCCATGCTGATAAAGCAAGAAGGGGACTCACTTTTACCCGGGGGCCCCTGGGTGAGTGGAGGGGCAGCATGGGGGGGCTCTAAGCAGGGGATCAGGGCTGTAAGCCAGGCGGATACACTCGGGTGGATAACATGTCTTTAATGCTACTGATGGACTGCCCAACTGGCGCCCGGCTGCCTGGCACCGTGCCCGGCGTTCTTCCACTGGCTGAGCGGCTGTATAGCAGACAGACAGGCAGACAGACAGGCAGACAGACAGACAGACAGGCAGACAGACAGGCAGACAGACAGGCAGACAGACAGGCAGACAGACAGACAGGCAGGCAGACAGACAGGCAGACAGACAGACAGACAGGCAGACAGGCAGACAGGCAGACAGACAGACAGACAGACAGACAGACAGACAGACAGACAGACAGACAGGCAGAACCCTGACTGGGTGAACCGTGGTGGTCCATACAGGGTGGACACCTACACTACATTCTAAACAGAGATATGAGGTTAAAGTTGCTGTAGTGGTGGTTCTGGCGCCCCCTGTGGACTAAAGAGGTAGTGTCTCTGAGCACCAGGTCCCTTTAGAGAACCTCTCATGGTACTGCAGAGGGTCTGACAGTCTGCCCTCAGTCCTGGTTCTGGTTCTCCCGTGCCCCCCTTCCCTCCAGCGGGTTCAGCAATACGTCCTGGGTCTGGTGGACTGGTCTTTGCTGGATCTGGGTCTGTCCACGGTGGACTGGTCTTTGCTGGATCTGGGTCTGTCCACGGTGGACTGGTCTTTGCTGGATCTGGGTCTGTCCACGGTGGACTGGTCTCTGCTGGATCTGGGTCTGTCCACGGTGGACTGGTCTCTGCTGGAGTCTGGTCTGAAGGAGGTTCTGGTGAACCTGCATGATGTCATCTGGTTTCACCAGAATCCGACCCGGTGGCTCCGATGAGGAGCTTTAAGAAGAACTCTCTAGAACCAGACCATCTTCTCTCTGGTGGTCTGCTTACTGATGGAGGTCTATAGAGGACCAGGAATAAACTGAGGTCTATAGAGGACCAGGACTACACTGAGGTCTATAGAGGACCAGGACTACACTGAGGTCTATAGAGGACCAGGACTAGACTGAGGTCTATAGAGGACCAGGACTAAACTGAGGTCTATAGAGGACCAGGACTACACTGAGGTTTATAGAGGATCAGGACTACACTGAGGTCTATAGAGGATCAGGACTACACTGAGG
>JACSYO010001496.1:47500-62500 GCA_016806645.1 Ophiodon elongatus
TTTCATCATCTTTATTAAACCTAACTAAGTATTTCATCATCTTTATTAAACCTAACTAAGTATTTCATCATCTTTATTAAACCTAACTAAGTATTTCATCATCTTTATTAAACCTAACTAAGTATTTCATCATCTTTATTAAACCTAACTAAGTATTTCATCATCTTTATTAAACCTAACTAGTATTTCATCATCTTTATTAAACCTAACTCAGTATTTCATCATCTTTATTAAACCTAACTAAGTATTTCATCATCTTTATTAAACCTAACTAAGTATTTCATCATCTTTATTAAACCTAACTAAGTATTTCATCATCTTTATTAAACCTAACTAAGTATTTCATCATCTTTATTAAACCTAACTAAGTTTATTTTAAAAAGACTGTATTCATGTAACAAGCAGAAATTGACACATGTTGCTGGACTTTCGTCGGACAACTTTTTGAAAAGTAAAAGCAGGAAGAGTCATCTCCATAATGTTCCCTATTGTCGTCAGGAGGTGGCGCTGATATAAATCCGGACCTTTACACAGGTACACGACGACAATACGACTCTTCCTTTTTCATATATTCCTTCACACAAACAAGGAAGTTGAACAATCTACTTAGAAATACCATGCATTTAGTTTCCCTGCAGGTTGTGGAACAACATTTGGACATTAAGTTAAATTGCAAAATGTTATTATTTGTTGTACTGTATTGTTTTGGGGGGGAAATGCTGCACCGCTGCAACGCATTAGCGCAGGATTTTCTTTCCCTCGTTGCACTGCTAATGCTTAGCAGCCGTGCAGCGCCGCACGCTGATTTCCTGGTGACCGATGGCTGCAGCAGAGCTCGGGGGCCACCGCGATGGAGGCGCATAGCTGAGCCGAAAGCGAATCAGTAAAACAATATGCGAGTCTCTGCTCAGAAACTTCCATCGTGAACTCCCAATACTTCACTGTGTTTGTCAGTGCGGTCTTTGTTTGGACAAGAGGAGGCGAGCCCTGAGAACAGCAGGCTACTGAGGGCCCGCCGCAGAGCGTGATACCTTTGGCTACGGATAGCATATGGCACCGGGAACCAGATACAACACAAACAAGCACAGGACACAGGGATGGGCAGTCACAGATGATGGAGTTACATAGGCTGTATTCTGTGGTGCATGTGTGTGTGTGTGTGTGTGTACCGTACGGTATGTGTGTGTGCAGCTGAGCACGTGTAGCTTGTAGTTTCAAGTACCAGAAGTACTTGAAACGTGTGCCTTCGAGGGAGAAATTCCATGCCAGTGTCACTTCTTCAGAGCAGCTACACGTTGATAGGGAAAGGTAAAATATTAATGAGAGGGATTGTTGTGAAGTGAAGTGTCCAGGCAAAAGAAAATAACGGACGAGGCAGAGGAAGAGGAAGACATGCCACGATGCTTCTCTGACTGTATTTAATAAATCAGCACACCTCAGAGTATATAAATAGTTATTTGATGTATTTATTGCTACCAATTCCATGTATATTTTTTAATCATATAGCCATTTAACGGTTTTGTATTTGTCTTTCATCAGGAGAGTTTTTTGTCAATCCAAGTGTTGGAATGCAAGCCAAGTTTATTTACGTAGCACATTTCAGCACAGAGCAGGGCTGAAGTCAAGACCAAGTTAATCGAGTCCGAGTCAAGTACAAGATGAGGTCCAGTCGAGACCAAGTATAGACCAGGTCCAGGGTGAATTGAGTTCTGTTCAAGACCATATACGAAGGTATAAACAGCAAATGTAGCAAAGTTTCAAGTTGATTTCTGGCGTATGAATCAAACTCATTTGCGTTAATACTCACTTCTGATGTTAACCAGCCATCAGCGAGATGGGAAAAAATAAGAGTCAGTGTTGGAACTGATTTGGAACTTGGTTGGTAGGTTGAAGCAAAATCAACCAACAGCAGTAGGGTTGGGCAATATGTTAAAATGTTGTCTCTCCTTCACTCAGCCTGCTCAGCAACAAAGGAACAACTTGTGACCAGTTCTCAATAGCCAAGTATGAGACCAAGACACTTCAGAGTCCAACAAGGCCCAATAACAAGACAATTCAGAGTCCAACAAGGCCCAATAACAAGACAATTCAGAGTCCAACAAGGCCCAATAACAAGACAATTCAGAGTCCAACAAGGCCCAATAACAAGACAATTCAGAGTCCAACAAGGCCCAATAACAAGACAATTCAGAGTCCAACAAGGCCCAATAACAAGACAATTCAGAGTCCAACAAGGCCCAATAACAAGACAATTCAGAGTCCAACAAGGCCCAATAACAAGACAATTCAGAGTCCAACAATAACAAGACAAGGCTCATCAAGGCCCAATAACAAGACAATTCAGAGTCCAACAAGGCCCAATAACAAGACAATTCAGAGTCCAACAAGGCCCAATAACAAGACAACAAGGCCCAATAACAAGACAATTCAGAGTCCAACAAGGCCAATAACAAGACAATTCAGAGTCCAACAAGGCCCAATAACAAGGCAACAAGGCCCAATAACAAGACAATTCAGAGTCCAACAAGGCCCAATAACAAGACAATTCAGAGTCCAACAAGGCCCAATAACAAGACAATTCAGAGTCCAACAAGGCCCAATAACAAGACAATTCAGAGTCCAACAAGGCCCAATAACAAGACAACAAGGCCCAATAACAAGACAATTCAGAGTCCAACAAGGCCCAATAACAAGACAATTCAGAGTCCAACAAGGCCCAATAACAAGACAATTCAGAGTCCAACAAGGCCCAATAACAAGACAATTCAGAGTCCAACAAGGCCCAATAACAAGACAATTCAGAGTCCAACAAGGCCCAATAACAAGACAATTCAGAGTCCAACAAGGCCCAATACAAGACAACAAGGCCAATAAGACAACTCAGAGTCCAACAAGGCTGGGCCAATAACAAGACAATTCAGAGTCCAACAAGGCCCAATAACAAGACATTTCAGAGTCCAACAAGGCCCAATAACAAGATAATTCAGAGTCCAACAAGGCCCAATAACAAGATAATTCAGAGTCCAACAAGGCCCAATAACAAGACAACTCCGAGTCCAACAAGGCCCAATAACAAGACAATTCAGAGTCCAATAAGGCAAGACAAAAAGACAAGTGCAAGACTTCAAAGAAGTGGTCTTGAGTCCGGACTCAAACACTGCAGCCCTGGCTGGAAGGCAAAGTTCTTTACACAAAACATAAAAAAGCATCAAGACAAAGTGCAAAGGTAACACAGTATAAATTACAATAATGCAAATACAAAAACAGTCACTAAAATAGAACCAGACAGGTATGGAAGTTCTCCTCCTGTCTGTCACCTGACATTGTCTGTGCAGAAAATAAACTGGACTTCTACGTCTGGAACAACTCCAACTCAACCGGCTGCGTACTAATTTAGAACTGTGGGAGTCCTGATATACATTCATAACGGGCCCACTTTTTAATGCCCACAGTATAAACATATAACGACACATATATATATATATAACTGACGCCCTCCACATCCTCAAGTATGCAGACTCAGTTCTGATGCTTATCAAGAGACATTTTACACTATACTGTACAGATAAGCACGTACGTGTCAATGCCGTCTCCACGCATCTCTTGGCTATCGCAATCAAATTGAAAACGTTGGTGAGCTGTTTGAAGGAGCCGTCAGGAGGAGGAGAAGCAGGAGTCTGGTGGATCGTAGCCAGCGGAGGGAAAGGCGAGTGGGGTCTGACAGAAAGCAGGAGGCCTGGAGTCGGCCCCGGGGCCCGGTTAGGGGAGGGCGGGGGAGGGGGGGCACGAACACACTGAACTCAAGTCTCTCCTGACAAAAACAAACTAGCGAGACACTCGCACGCATGTGGGCAGCACACGCGAGCATGCATGGAAGTACATGCAGCACAATGCAGTTTTTGGGGGGTTTTTTTGGGGAAGAGACGATAGAGCCACGGGCCTGTGGTACAAAAGGATCCTTTGTTCCGTTTACTGCAACACACACATACAGTGTAAACACACTAACATGTACACACACACACACACACACACACACACACACACACACACACACACACACTCCATGCATACCAGGAAGAGGCTGCAGGTTCGAGGCTGTCAGGGACTCTTGAAGTCTGAAAGTTGCATCTATCTCATGTATCTGTGTTGTCTCTGCAGCTACACTGCACATCATCCTGTACATGCATCTAGTGTTTCATACAAGAGAGTGTGTGTGTGTGTGTGTGTGTGTGTGTGTGTGTGTGTGTGTGTGTGTGTGTGTGTGTGTGTGTGTGTGTGTTGAGATGGAGAGGCTGCGAGTGCACGCTGTTGGTGTGTCGGGTCACCTTACAGCAGGTTCTGTCAGGAGGTGAAGATGAACTGTTAGGAGTCAGTGCCCCCCTCCCTGTTCCCCTACCCCCCCTCCTCTGTATACCCCCCTGACCCCTCCCTCTGTCTACCCCCCTGACCCCCCCCCCCCCCTTCCTCCTCTTGCCCTAAATTTCTCACATAAGCTTCGTGTTGATGTTTCTCATACAGACTTTAGTTACGTACTGACATTTTCATATATCTGTCCCTGAAATGTCAATTTTGGAGCATATAAATACCCTCCCTACCTCCCTACCTCCCTCCTCCCTCCTCCCTCCCTCCCTCCCTACCTCCCTACCTCCCTCCCTACCTCCCTCCTTACCTACCTACCTCCCTCCCTCCCTACCTCCTTACCTACCTACCTCCCTCCCTCCCTACCTCCTTACCTACCTACCTCCCTCCCTCCCTACCTCCTTACCTACCTACCTACCTCCCTACCTCCCTACCTACCTCCCTACCTCCCTACCTACCTCCCTACCTACCTACCTACCTACCTCCCTACCTCCCTACCTACCTCCCTCCCTCCCTACCTCCCTACCTACCTCCCTACCTCCCTACCTACCTCCCTCCCTCCCTACCTCCTTACCTACCTACCTACCTCCCTACCTACCTACCTACCTACCTCCCTACCTCCCTCCCTACCTCACTACCTCCCTACTTCACTCCCTACCTACCTACCTACCTCACTACCTCCATCCTTCACTCCCTCCCTACCTACCTACCTCCCTAACTTCCTACCTACCCTCCTCCCTCCCATTCTCCCTCGCCTCCTTCCAACTACCTTCCTTCCTCCCTCCCTTCCTCTCTACCGACCCACCTCCTTTCTTACCTCCCTCCCTCAATCTTCCTCCCTACCTCCTTCCCTCCCTCTCTCCCTACCTTACATACCTCCTTCCCTACATACCTCTTTCCCAGGTCTCTTTAATAACTCATCAGAGTATTGAAGCAGCAGCTGGTGTAACTTTGTGTATTAAATAGTTTCATTGTTTGGTTTTGTTCTATAAGTATTGATCACTTACTGAATCGATTAGTATTGTTCAGTTTGACACATTATCTTCTACCTCCCTCCCTACCTCCTCACCTCCCTCCCTCCCTCCCTACCTCCTCACCTCCCTCCCTTCATACCTTCCTACCTCTTCACCTCCCTCCCTTCCTTCCTACCTCCTCACCTCCCTCCTATCTTTCTGCTTCTTTCCATCCTCCCTCTCTTCCTCCCTAACTATCTGACTTCTTCCCTCCCTACATCCATCCCTAACTCCTTACCTACCTACCTCCCTACCTCCTTGCCTACCTCCTTAGGTACCTTCCTACCCATCTCCCTGCTTCCCTCCCTATGTCCTTACCTTCCTACCCATCTCCCTGCTTCCCTCCCTACGTCCTTACCTCCCTACCTATCTCCTTGCTTCCCTCCCTCCCTCCCTACCTACCTCTCTGCTTCCCTTCCATCCTCCCTCTCTTCCTCCCTCCCTCCCTATCTGACCTCCCTACCTACCTCCCTACCTCCTTGCCTACCTCCTTAGGTACCTTCCTACCCATCTCCCTGCTTCCCTCCCTACGTCCTTACCTCTCTACCTATCTCCCTGCTTTCCTCCCTCCCTCCCTACCTCTCTGCTTCCCTTCTATCCTCCCTCTCTTCCTCCCTCCCTCCCTATCTGACTTCTGACCTCCCTACCTCCATCCCTACCTCCTTACCTAACGCCTCACATACCTCCCTACCCATCTTCCTTCATCCCTTCCTACCTCCATCCCAACCTTTCTACGTACCTCCCTACCTATCTCCCTGCTTCCCTCCCTACCTCCTAAACTCCCTACCTATCTCCCTGCTTCCCTCCCTACGTCCTTCCCTCCCTACCTATCTCCCTGCTTCCCTCCCTACCTCCTTAACTCCCTACCTATCTCCCTGCTTCCCTCCCTACCTCCTTAACTCCCTACCTATCTCCCTGCCTCCCTCCCTACCTCCTTAACTCCCTACCTATCTCCCTGCCTCCCTCCCTACCTCCTTAACTCCCTACCTATCTCCCTGCTTCCCTCCCTACCTCCTTAACTCCCTACCTATCTCCCTGCTTCCCTCCCTACCTCCTAAACTCCCTACCTATCTCCCTGCTTCCCTCCCTACGTCCTTCCCTCCCTACCTATCTCCCTGCTTCCCTCCCTACCTCCTAAACTCCCTACCTATCTCCCTGCTTCCCTCCCTACCTCCTTAACTCCCTACCTATCTCCCTGCTTCCCTCCCTACCTCCTAAACTCCCTACCTATCTCCCTGCTTCCCTCCCTACCTCCTTAACTCCCTACCTATCTCCCTGCTTCCCTCCCTACCTCCTTAACTCCCTACCTATCTCCCTGCTTCCCTCCCTACCTCCTTAACTCCCTACCTATCTCCCTGCTTCCCTCCCTACCTCCTTAACTCCCTACCTATCTCCCTGCTTCCCTCCCTACCTCCTTAACTCCCTACCTATCTCCCTGCTTCCCTCCCTACCTCCTTAACTCCCTACCTATCTCCCTGCTTCCCTCCCTACCTCCTTAACTCCCTACCTATCTCCCTGCTTCCCTCCCTACCTCCTAAACTCCCTACCTATCTCCCTGCTTCCCTCCCTACCTCCTAAACTCCCTACCTATCTCCCTGCTTCCCTCCTTCCCTCCTTCCCTCCCTATCTCCCTGCTTCCCTCCTTCCCTCCTTCCCTCCCTCCCTACCCATCTCTCCTCTGACTGTCAATAGGAAAGGTGTCTCATTCTGTCTTTAAGAGCTACTGAATCTAAAATAATAAGCTTTTATTGGAGAGCTTTGATGTCTAAAGCTGCTTCACACCACGTTTTGTTATAAATGTTGTCAAATGTTGATGATGCTGTTTAGTCTCAGACGACTGTCGACACGTTTCGTCTGCAGCTTCAAACACGGAGACACGAGCAGCTTCAGGAGACGGATCAGAGTCTGTATTCCCTGTTGGAGGATCAGAATAACTCAAACCGATCCTCATAGTGTAGATGGTGATGCAGCTGGGAATGAGAGGACAGTCAGTCAGACAGACAGTCAGTCAGTCAGACAGACAGTCAGACAGACAGACAGACAGTCAGACAGTCAGACAGACAGACAGACAGTCAGACAGACAGACAGACAGACAGACAGTCAGTCAGACAGACAGTCAGACAGACAGACAGACAGACAGACAGACTCATTTACAAGAGTGTGAGGTAACGCCTCTCTATCTGACTGTTTGTCTGACTGTCTGTCTGACGACGTCTGTTTGTCTGCTGTTGACTGTCTGCTGACTTTGTCTGTCTGTTATGTCTGTCTTCTGACTGTTTGTCTGACTGTCTGTCTGACTGTCTGTTTGTCTGTTTGACTGTCTGACTGTCTGACTGACTGTCTGTCTGTCTGTCTGTCTGTCTGACTGTCTGTCTGTCTGACTGTCTGTCTGTCTGTCTGACTGTCTGACTGACTGTCTGTCTGCCTGTCTGCCTGTCTGACTGACTGTCTGACTGTCTGTCTCTCTGTCTCATTGCTGTGGCTCCGCCCCGTCCAACACAATCTTTCTTTCTTTTTCAAATTAAAACCAGAGAAAACAATCTAATATGCATGTTTATGGATGTGCCCATAAAAACCCAGTTAACATGGACACACACACACACACACACACACACACACACACACACACACACACACACACACACACACACACACACACACACACAGAGAAAATCTGGGCAGCCGTTCTCAGTCTCTTAATTACCTTATTTGACACTCAGTCGATGGCGTTTGCTTGCGTGCATTCTCACCGCCCACACACAGACACACGCAACAAACCCATATGCATCAAACCAAAAGGTGCACACACACATTCATACTCCAACACACACACACACACACACACACACACACACACACACACACACCCTCAGCAGGCCAGCAGCTCCAGCGTCTGAGACGTGAGGAAGACGATGAAGGTCAGACAGAGACAGGCCATTAAAATTAAACAGCTCGATATAATTTGTTTTGGCTGATTATCGTTTCACTGATTCAGACTCGTATTCGTTCTGTTTAAATTGTCCTGGCAGTCGCAACGCGCTCATATGCTCCGATGTTAGAGTTAAACCCTGTTTGATACGATTCATGGATGGCACTTTCTCAGTAACAGCTCTTTATTTTCTCTCTGCAACTAACCCGCGTTAGCCGGCGCACGGGACTTTCACCCGGGGAACCGGCGTTCTTGTCCCGTGGAGAAACTAAAAGCAGAGTTATGTATATTCCTTGACACCGCTACACGTCACCGAGTCTCGTGACGTTACGGCCGCAGCTGGAGTTGCGCAACAAGCGTATTTATTTCAACTAAATCATCTTCTTTCTGACCCTAAACGAGATGTTTTTTATTCCCTAAACTCACAACGTCAACCACGTGTTGCAACGTTAACCTTCTGTGTCAAAACTGCTATTTTTAATACTTTCGACAGAGCTAGGCTAGCTGTTTCCCCCTGCTTCCAGTCTTTATGCTAAGCTAAGATAGCTGTACTCTATATGAAGCGCACAGACTTGAGATTGGTATCAATACTTTCATCCAACTCTCAGCAAGAAAGTGAATCAGCCAAACAATCATACAACACTTAATAATTATAGTTTTGTATTATATTTTATTTTTTATTTAATTTCTGTTTAAAACTCCATGCACCTTGGATAAAAAGATAAAAGTAGCGAGGCTGGCATTTTCCACATATTTTTTAGACGCAACATGTGAACGGCACCCAAAATGCGCGGCGGCGTCTTTAGCGTCTTTCAGCTCATTGTTTCGTTTTAAAAAAAAAAGACAAATCTTTGGTGGTGGAGACCAAACACAGAGCTAGAAGAGAGAGAATGTTTGACACGGGGACAAACTCAATCAGTCTCTGCTTCAGACTGAGGTGGTTTAGACGGATTAGTGAATCCCGTTAATACTTTTACCGCACTGAAGCGATGAGATCGATGTTTCAACTGTTGACAAAACGCCGAGCGTCTTCCTCTGGATGCTCTCCGCTGCACCGCGCTGCATGAGAAGTTTGCTTCTTAACTTCTCCAGTTATTAGATTGGACTCGCTCATTTTTCATCTTGACAGCTTCATTAAAGCACCCTGAAAAAAGCTCAAAATATTTGTGTGCGTGTGTGCGTGTGTGTGTGTGTGTGTGTGTGTGTGTGTGTGTGTGTGTGTGATCACGAACACAGCCTCCTCATCCATTTCCCTCAAGTCTGCTCATCCCTGGCACCGTTTCTCTTTCCTCGCCTTTCTTCCTATCTCTCTCTCTCTCTCTCTCTCTCTCTCTGTCTCTCTCTCTCTCTCTCTCTCTCTCTCTTTCAATATCTCCCTCCTTGGCAGCCATTGTCCCTCTCTCCTCCGTCATCCATCTCACCATGCTTCATTACCCGAACCCCCCCCACCCCCTCTCATCTCTTCATTCCTTCAAACCTCCATCTTATCATTCTTTCTTCTACTCCGCCTCCATTATACTTTCTCTGTCTTTTTTTTTCCACCAGAAAAAACAAAAACAACAACACTTGTCTGCCGGGCTGCCAGTTTGTCTCCAGCGTCTCCAAATCTTTCCCCGCGATGCTATTGGCTGTCTGGAGCGTCTGCTGTGTCGGTATTGGCCGGTTCCAGCAGGTGAGGCATGAGCTCTGCCACTTAATCAATGCCCTGCAGGAGGAGGAGGCAGGAGCCAGACACAGTGCAGCAGCAGCCGTCAGCATTGGCAGCTCTCCATGAAGCTGAGCATGGGGATGGCATGACCTTCACACACACACACACACACACACACACACACACACACACGAGAAAGCAAATACAAGGCGTGCATATTTTCCTCACAAATCACGTTGTTTTTTTTTTGTTTTTTTTTTTTTCTTCCACAAAATGTCCGCAGGCCACGCCCAGAACTCCACCTTTCTCTCTCCTCCGCAGAGGCGAACGCTCAACTTCTCACAACGGGAGAGCGACTGTGAGCGTGGCGAGTAAGAATGGCAGGACTTTCTGAAGGTCAGGAAGAGGCTCAGATAGCACACACACACACACACACACACACACACACACACACACACACACACGCACACACACACACACACACACACACACACAACAAACTGCAGAGGCTGCCAGATGCATGAATCAGAAGAGCTGTACTCTCAATTAAAAGGGGAAAACTTCACTGTGAGGTCAACAAAAAAGTCTTTCTTCAATTAAAAATATAACGATACAAATCAATAATGTCTTGACGTTGGTTATTTTTTCATGATGCATTTTAGAAAGACTGCAGGAAGTGGCCATCATCATCTGATCCAACATTATGGATCCATGAAGACCCCTTTTCAGACAGACATGCAGCTCTACAGCAGAGATATGATATATCAGGCTTTTTCTATTTTATCATTTTTCTACGCGTTTGTCGAGAGCAGCATACTAATGAGGTACAGTCTTAAATTTGGGTGATTGTTTCGGTTAAAACTTGCAACAACTGAGTTTTTTTGGTAACTTGAAAGCACCTTTTAAACCGATCCCACATCCAGAGGTCCACCACTGACTCTTCCTTCAGCTCCTTGTGGGTCTCCACCATCTCCTTCGCCGTAAGATGCCACCGGTTTGAACGTAGTCAGCCGATTGAATGAGGTGCTCACCACATCCTGAAGCTTCAGACGGCTGAACAGGTGGAGCCACGCCTCCCGGGGTTTATTTATCTGTCTACGGCAGAACGGTGAACGCCCTGTGTTGCTGTTGTGAGCAATGCTATGAGAGCAACCCCCAAAAACAGTAAAGTAGCAACTTGTTGAAACTAGGAGAAAGTAAAGCTTAAAGTAGTAAAGTGAAGCTTATTAATCCGATAATTGTCTGCAGGTTCATCACAACCTCTTTCACTCCGTATTCTGGTACTTTGTTATACTAAAATTGATATTACAAAATTTGGTTCTAGACATTTATTATACATTTATCTACTATTTTATCCGTATATTCCACCACTTTTGTGAACCTAAGACTTTGGTAAACCAATCTAAAGCTCCAGAACATTTCATCCACGTGAGTAAAGTTATGTTTTCACAAGAGATTTGAAGAATTTAAAAAATCGGACTTCAATTTTTCAGCTTTATGGCCAAATTATCTCTTTACACAGTGCCTTAGGATAACTGGTACCTCATTATATAGATAGCTGAGCTTGTTCTGCAAATTATGATATACAACACATGGGTATGTCTCATATGCAAGTACCTTTAAAGGTGAATTTAAGAAAATATGTAAAAATCGGGATAATGGCCTCAGACCCCAGAGGGTTAAAGGTCAGAGTCGCTGTGATGGATCTGACACACCTGGTCGCCGTGGAAACGTTTGCTGGGTCGCAGCAGATAAAAACACACCCTGTACGTTAACTCCTTTTCACCCCTTCTCCCCTCAACGCCTCCCCAACCCGGATCCTCCTGCATCGTGTCCTCCTCATAAACCCTGACCTCCTCTCTCTCTTTCTCTCTCTGTCTCGTCCTTTTTCTTCTTTTTTCTTCTTTTCCTTTCTTTCTTTTTTCTTTTTTCTTCTTTTCCTCTCCTCTTTTCCCTTCCTCTCTTTTCTTTTCCTTTCTTCTTCTTTCCTCTCCATCCTCCTTCTTCTGTTTTCCTTCTGTTTTCTTTTCTTTTCTTTCTCCTTCTCTTTCCTCTTCTCCTTTTGTCTTTTTTGATATTTTGTTTCCTTTCTCCTTTTCCTTCCTGCTTTTCTCTCTTCTCTTTCCTTTTCTTTCCTTCCTTTCTTTCTTTTCTTCCTTTCCTTTTCTTTCCTTCTCTTCTCTATCTTTCTTTTGCCTTATCGTTCCTATGGTGGCTCTCTTGCTCCCTGGGTTCTCTTCATGGTCCTGGCTTTGTGATGATGCCTCTCCTCTTCTTGTCTGCAGCTGCTGCGGTGCTGAATGAGGATAAATATAAATGTGGATCCTCGACATCCTTCATTGTTCCCCGGCCACTCGCTGCCTCAGGTGTGGCAGACAGTCAGGCTTTCTCCGTCCACATCCCAACACCTCCGATTCCTCAGCACGCAACGAAGCGCCGACATGACGGGTCATATTGTGTCATTATTATTCGTCTTTTTAAGGGAGATTTCAAGATCTGCTCTCAGTAATATTTGTATATTTTATCCCATTTGACAGCTTTCCTCAAACGTAACATGTTGATGATGAATGTACGTGCGTGGTTAAAGTTTATACTGATATATAATATATATATATATAATATATATATATATATAAAAAAATATATATACATATTATTATATATATAAGATATATAAATATATATATATTATGAATAATATATATATATATTATATATATATATATGATATATATATATAAGATATATATATATTATATATATATATGTATTATTTATAATATATATCTTATATATATATATATATATAATATTCTATATATATATATATAATATATATATATATTTCTTATATATAGATATATTATATATATATATTATATATATATATATATATATATTATATATATATATATATTGTATTATAAACAATATATATATATTCATATATATTATAAATTATATATATATATATAATATATATATATATATTATATATATATACATATATATAAGATATATATTATAAATAATATATATATATATATATATATATATATAAGATATATATATATATATATATCTTATATATATATATATAAGATATATATAAGATATATATATTATACTTGATTGGTTTTCAGATGTTTTTAGAAACAGGAGGTTCTAGAATTCTACATTTGAGTAAATATGTTTCAGCCAAATCAAACAGTTTACAAGATATTCAACCTTCGGTTCTTAATAATGCATTTAATACTCGACTTCTTTCTTTACAGGGCTTCTATAAAGGTAATGCAATAGTTTATGGATATGAGATATGAGTTTACAGATGATTACAATCCCTCCTCTGCAGGTTACACCCGTCTTCTTTTTCTTCTTTTCTTTTCAAAGTTTTCACTTCATGGAATTCAGCTGTAACATTTTGTTCTTATATATTTATTCCCATACAGAATTGGTTGTACTTAGCTCCGCCCCCTCTTGCGTCACATCTCGTGGCCAAAAGTAAAAAAAAAAAACAAGGCTTCAAAACTGCCGTCCAAAACGCCGACGGGTGACGTCACCGTGACGACGGGGTTGCAGGGTCGCGAGCCGAACGACGACGAGGACACGAGTCCTGAGGTCAAAGGGTCGCACGCAGAGCGACAAAACACGACATTTAAATAATCAAAAGAATCGTAGAGTCGGACATTCATAACTCTAAAAAGATTAGAGTTTTTTGGGCTATTAATTAAATGAGTCTGAGGGATTTTTACACAATCGCACTTAATCCCAAAAATCTCTTCCGACGCGCGAAATTAAATAAATTATAAATTATGAAACTGTGATTGATTCAGACTAAACCACGCTGGTGTCGGGTAACGACGGCTCTTTTACGATAACAACAAATATAACCCGCCTGTGTGTGTGTGTGTGTGTGTGTGTGTGTGTGTGTGTGTGTGTGTGTGTGTGTGTGTGTGTACATTATGTGTCCGTGTTCATCGGGACTGTTTTTATAGGGTGACAACCACATGACGCTAACAGCTGGATCACACGGATGGCAGAGTGAGACAGGAGTGAGACAGAGTGAGAGTGAGATGAGTGAGACAGAGAGTGACGGAGAGTGGGCAGAGAGCGGAGAGTGAGAGTGAGACAGAGAGTGAGACGGAGAGTGGGACAGAGAGTGAGACAGAGAGTGAGACAGAGAGTGAACCGGAGAGTGAGACAGAGAGTGAGACGGAGAGTGAACCGGAGAGTGAGACAGAGAGTGAACCGGAGAGTGAGACAGAGAGTGAACTGGAGAGTGAGACAGAGAGTGAACTGGAGAGTGAGACAGAGAGTGAACTGGAGAGTGAGACAGAGAGTGAACCGGAGAGTGAGACAGAGAGTGAGACAGAGAGTGAGACAGAGAGTGAGACAGAGAGTAACCCCACATGTTCAACACTCGTCAGCTGGAGAACTGATACAAACTGTGTCTTCTACACTGCAGCTCAACTACAGATAAAACATGAAAAGCATTTCACTGAACCTGAAGAGGCTTCTATTGTAGAGATTTCCCTCACAACCACAATGTGTGCACAGAATGAGCAAATATTAGCTGCAGTATGTATAAGTAATGTAATAAATATATATATATAAAAAAAAAAAAATCAAATGCCACTCATCCATTTGAAAATAAATTGAGGAGTCGCCCCCTGGTGGTCAGGAGAGAGAATGCAGCTTTAACACATGAAGCTTTGACTTCTATACAACCAGAGGAGTCGCCCCCTGGTGGTCAGGAGAGAGAATGCAGCTGTAAGATGCTTCAGCCGGAGGTTGCCGCCTGGTCTCAGTAACACACTGTAACACAGATCTACCAGTCTGTCCTCCCTCAACCCTAAAACCTTAAACCTTAAACCTTAAACCTTAAACCTTAAACCTTAAACTGCCTCCTACACAGCAGCTTTCATCTGCTCCACGATATAAAGTGTGTGACACATCAGTACTTACAGATCACTGCCAGGTTCCTCAGGAGGTTCCAGTCCGCTGTGCTGACAGCTCCTGAGGATAGGAAGAGATAATCAGAGACGTTAATA
>JACSYO010001496.1:72500-125000 GCA_016806645.1 Ophiodon elongatus
AACAAATAAGTTTCTTCTGTTCAGAGAAAAGCAAAGTCGGGCCGAGAGCAGCTGAGCGTGGGTCCATTGGCCCCAGTGAGATGCTCCCTTCCCCCGCCTGCTGGCCAAAAGCAGGAACTGCAGCTCAGCCACCAGCAGACACGTTGAGCAACAATCATGAGCAATGAAAACGGGACATTTCCCATCTGCGACGCTCAATAACGGGTAAATAAATAAATGAAGTGTCTCTTCAAAGCAGTTAAAGAGCTGCAGACTCATCAACAAACATGGAAACGTTGTTTTTGTTTTAATTCTATTTGTTTGCCACATTGGAGCCGGATATTTATTTTTTTTTTTATATTTTTTTTCAGACAAATCTTTCCATCTGAAATCAGATTGTTCACACTGCGGCTAAATATTTAGTGTTTACTGAGGGAATCGTCTCCGCTGGCGTCCGTCAGGAGGACGATTCGGACCGTCTGGACCGAAACCATCAATTTGTCCCCCAAAAAAAATAAAAAAAATAAAAAAAGAGCCAAACATGCAGATTTAAAAAGCTCATCGATGTGAGAAACATTCGGCCTCTATTCCACGTGTTTATACTTTCAGAATAAGAGCTTCAGTAAATAACAAAGACACAGCAGATGTTTGTTGTTGGCCACATCTTTGCATTACTGTTTGGTTTTGTTAGTTAATTTAATTTAATATTATTATTCTATTCTATTTATGTATATATTGTGCATTTTTCTTATTTTCTTCTTCTTCTTCTTCGATTCTATTTTTGTATATATTCTTCTTTTCTTATGTAAAAATGCTGCTGTACCGAAAAAAATTTCCCCTTGCGGGATTAATAAAGTATTTATTTTTTGTTAGTTAATTTAATTTAATATTATTATTCTATTCTATTTATGTATATATTGTGCATTTTTCTTATTTTCTTCTTCTTCTATTCTATTTTTGTATATATTGTTCTTTTATTATGTAAACATTGTTCTTTTCTTATGTAAAAATGCTGCTGTACCGCAAAAAAATTCCCCCTTGCGGGATTAATAAAGTATTTATCTATCTGTCTATCAGATGGACCGACGTCGCCTCTGATTGGTCGTCTCCGGCCGAAACACCGACTATGAAGATTTTCCCCAAAAACTTTTCAAACCGAAAGACAGTTTGCACAACAGGAAGTCGTGTCACCGTGACCTTGTCAAAGTAAAAGCCCTTCTGGTGTATTTTTAGAAGATCACAGGACTCTTATCTGAGCATCAACATTTTTCTTCTTTCTGAAGGTCACGTCCTCCGCAGCGTTCCCAGAGAGTTTCAAAACAACGAGGCTGATTCTGATAATTGTTGGGAATAAATGTGACAGGAAAATATTCTAATAATTACGTAAATATTTTTGGATTGTCCACCAAAAGGTACTGTACGTATACGTGGCTTCAGAAAATACTGTTCAGAAGGTAGATGAAGATAATCAGAGAACTAAGTAAGAGGACAGTTAAATAAAGTCAAATATGTTGTTTTTAATACTCAGGAAACTGGTTTGTGGTATTAAAATTCTTTACTAAAGTAAAAGTAACCAATAAAAAACTATATTGCGTTTAAAACTCTGCTTGAGTAAAAGTACTATCAACAAAATGTACTTAATATATCAAAAGTTAATGTACTCAACATGCAAAACAAACAAATATTACATGATAATAAAGAATCAATGCATTTTACTGTTGAAGCCAGTTAAGGTGGGCCTAGTTTGACTATTCAGCCCTGTGGTTCCCAACATAGGGCTCTGGTCCCTGCAGAAGGTCACAGGATCAGTCTCAGGGGTCGTGAGGACCCAAACTGTTCTATAATCTATAAAAAAAAAAATCTCATCTTCAATATTGGATAATTTAAGATCGAGCAGTTTATTTAAATTGTAGAATCTAAGAAGTTAAGAGAGGAAACTTCTCCAAGAACTTAGACATTGATTTAGACGTAGACGTTTTTTTCTGGAAGGTTAGAAACCGCTGGTTTAATCTTTAACAACGCAGGTATGCAACGCCAGCGTTCCAACAGACATCGAGCCGTCAGACCTCGTGTGAAACGGGAAGTCAACGTTGAGGTTTTTCTCACGTAACTTGCGCACTTTAGTCACGTGACTTCTGTAGTTAATTTAACCCAAAACGAGTCTTTTCCTGAACTTAACAAAGTAGTTTTGTTCCCTTATTAAACCCAAATAAGTTGTTTTGTTCCCTCAACCTAAATAAGTTGATTTGTTCCCTCAACCTAAATAAGTTGTTGTTCCCTCAACCTAAATAAGTTGTTGTTCCCTCAACCTAAATAAGTTGTTGTTCCCTCAACCTAAATAAGTTGTTTTGTTCCCTCAACCTAAATAAGTTTTGTTGTCTCAACCTAAATAAGTTGTTTTGTTCCCTCAACCTAAATAAGTTGTTTTGTTGTCTCAACCTAAATAAGTTGTTTTGTTCCCTAAACCCTAAATAAGTTGTTTTGTTGTCTCAACCTAAATAAGTTGTTTTGTTGTCTCAACCTAAATAAGTTGTTTTGTTGTCTCAACCTAAATAAGTTGTTTTGTTGTCTCAACCTAAATAAGTTGTTTTGTTCCCTCAACCTAAATAAGTTGTTTTGTTGTCTCAACCTAAATAAGTTGTTTTGTTGTCTCAACCTAAATAAGTTGTTTTGTTGTCTCAACCTAAATAAGTTGTTTTGTTCCCTCAACCTAACTAAGTTGTTTTGTTCCCTAAACCCTAAATAAGTTGTTTTGTTGTCTCAACCTAAATAAGTTGTTTTGTTCCCTCAACCTAAATAAGTTGTTTTGTTGTCTCAACCTAAATAAGTTGTTTTGTTGTCTCAACCTAAATAAGTTGTTTTGTTGTCTCAACCTAAATAAGTTGTTTTGTTGTCTCAACCTAAATAAGTTGTTTTGTTGTCTCAACCTAAATAAGTTGTTTTGTTCCCTCAACCTAAATAAGTTGTTTTGTTCCCTCAACCTAAATAAGTTGTTTTGTTGTCTCAACCTAAATAAGTTGTTTTGTTCCCTCAACCTAAATAAGTTGTTTTGTTGTCTCAACCTAAATAAGTTGTTTTGTTGTCTCAACCTAAATAAGTTGTTTTGTTGTCTCAACCTAAATAAGTTGTTTTGTTGTCTCAACCTAAATAAGTTGTTTTGTTCCCTCAACCTAAATAAGTTGTTTTGTTGTCTCAACCTAAATAAGTTGTTTTGTTGTCTCAACCTAAATAAGTTGTTTTGTTGTCTCAACCTAAATAAGTTGTTTTGTTGTCTCAACCTAAATAAGTTGTTTTGTTGCCTCAACCTAAATAAGTTGTTTTGTTCCCTCAACCTAAATAAGTTGTTTTGTTGTCTCAACCTAAATAAGTTGTTTTGTTGTCTCAACCTAAATAAGTTGTTTTGTTGTCTCAACCTAAATAAGTTGTTTTGTTGTCTCAACCTAAATAAGTTGTTTTGTTCCCTCAACCTAAATAAGTTGTTTTGTTCCCTCAACCTAAATAAGTTGTTTTGTTCCCTCAACCTAAATAAGTTGTTTTGTTCCCTCAACCTAAATAAGTTGTTTTGTTCCCTCAACCTAAATAAGTTGTTTTGTTCCCTCAACCTAAATAAGTTGTTTTGTTCCCTCAACCCAAATAAGTTGTTTTGTTCCCTCAACCTAAATAAGTTGTTGTTCCCTCAACCCAAATAAGTTGTTTTGTTCCCTCAACCTAAATAAGTTGTTGTTCCCTCAACCTAAATAAGTTGTTTTGTTGTCTCAACCTAAATAAGTTGTTTTGTTGTCTCAACCTAAATAAGTTGTTTTGTTGTCTCAACCTAAATAAGTTGTTTTGTTGTCTCAACCTAAATAAGTTGTTTTGTTGTCTCAACCTAAATAAGTTGTTTTGTTCCCTCAACCTAAATAAGTTGTTTTGTTGTCTCAACCTAAATAAGTTGTTTTGTTGTCTCAACCTAAATAAGTTGTTTTGTTGTCTCAACCTAAATAAGTTGTTTTGTTGTCTCAACCCAAATAAGTTGTTTTGTTGTCTCAACCTAAATAAGTTGTTTTGTTCCCTAAACCCTAACTAAGTTGTTTTGTTCCCTAAACCCTAACTAAGTTGTTTTGTTGTCTCAACCTAAATAAGTTGTTTTGTTGTCTCAACCTAAATAAGTTGTTTTGTTCCCTAAACCCTAACTAAGTTGTTTTGTTCCCTAAACCCTAACTAAGTTGTTTTGTTCCCTAAACCCTAACTAAGTTGTTTTGTTCCCTAAACCCTAACTAAGTTGTTTTGTTCCCTAAACCCTAACTAAGTTATTTTGTTCCCTAAACCCTAACTAAGTTGTTTTGTTCCCTAAACCCTAACTAAGTTGTTTTGTTCCCTAAACCCTAACTAAGTTGTTTTGTTCCCTAAACCCTAACTAAGTTGTTTCCTGGCGAAGGTGTACGTTTATTTTGAAAAGGCTTTTGTAGGAAAACAGAAAAAACGAGGAGTAACTTTTCCGAAGGATATATACAAACTGTTGTATGAGGATACGTTGAACAATGTATTGTTTTTTTTTATAATACGATTATCAGACGTTTTAAAAACATAATCAGACGAGAAACTATAGCTGTCAAATAAAGGAGTTGTAAAAAGTACAATAGTAAATAAAACACTGAAAGGAAAGTACCTCAATATTGTGCAACACCTGAGTTCATGTACTTTCACGCAGTTGCAGGTTGTTACATCAGTGAAAAACAAAGACTTTAGCCTCCACGTGATGCCAGGCTTTCTGTAGGAAGAGACCGGGGCAACGACACTGAATTGCCCCAAACTTTGCCCCCTCACCTCCCCGGGTATCAACAACCAGCAACGCGAGAGGCGGAGCCGCTAAGCGGTCAAGCGCCAGACATCTGTCGCATTTCCCCTTTTTTCTTTTCTTCCTACGTTCCCGTCCCTCGCTCCGGAAAACGACAAGTTGGGGGGGGAAAGGTGGACAGAGAGAGGAAAGAAGAGATGGATGGATGGATCGGTTGGGGGGGAGTGAGGGGGGGAGAGGGGGGGGGGTGTATAGCCACAGCTTTGACATCCCCGACCTCCCCCCTCCCCCCCCCTCTCTCCAGGAAAGCCAAGACCTTTGCTCTTTCTCCGTGACAGGCGGCGTTCTTTTGTTCGGGTCAAACCCAAACAAAAGGCGAGAGGTGACGGAGGGAAAGACAGAGCGGACCGAGGGGGTGGAGGTGGGGAGGGGGTGGAGGTGGGGGGGGGGGGGGGGATGAATAGAAAGGGGTAAGATCGGCTCACCTTTTGTCCGCCATGTGTCATTCATTTTCCCCCATTTTTTTTTTTTTTTTTTTTTTTTGCACGGGTAATCCAGCAGCAAAGTTCTTGCTTCTCTCTTATTTCTTTGGGGTCTCGAACGCCCCTCGGCTCGACGATTATTCGTTTTTCGTATATTTTTCTTTATTCAGTCGACTTTTCTTTTCCCTCCTCGCCGCCGTGCGGCCGTGTCCGGTGAGGTCCACTCCCGTCCTGGTTGCTGATGGCAGTAAGAACAGCGGGAGAGGAGAGGAGTCAGGTGATGCTGTTTAGCTGTTAGTTTCAGTACTCTTCTCTCTGTTCGCTCGCTCGCGTCTTCCTGTTTCACGTACTTCTACTTCCACAGTACAACACGTTACGGTACGTTTACTGTGTGAGAGTGCGATCAGGGTATAACAGAAGTCTAGTTTGTACATGGACATTAATAAAGCTAACAAACAACTCGAGGATCACTGTGACGACATTAGAGGCGCACAAATAGGAAGTTAAGTGGAGATCCACTCAGTATGAAGGTGCATTAATACAAAAGGGAAAATACTATCTATTTAAATATGTAGTATATGTAATAGTATAATATATGTATGCACATTTGCAAAATGTTACAATCACTAATTCAAACTGCTAATAATCAATATTTTCCCCTCCAGTGAAATAAACCGCCGCACGCAACCTGTTGAGAAACCATGAAGTGGATTAACTAAAACCTCTAGCGGCTAAAAACCTAAATACAGGAGTTGGTGGAGACCAAAACAGAGCAAAAAGTAAAGGGAATATCGGTCGTACGTTCGTCAGGTAACCAGACACATGAATGCTGACGTCGCTTCGTGATGACGATTGTTCGCTAAAATTATTTTAAACGAAAAATACAAACTCGAATTTTTGCAGGGTTAGACCAGAAATACTTGTTTTTTTTTTTGCTTGCAAATATAAACTGCATATAAGAAGTGGACGTCGTCATCGTGACGTCACCCATTGGCTTGTGGACTGATGCTTTAATGAGTTTGGCGATTTTGCCGTCACCTTTTTGGATTACGACCATCGCCATGTTTTTTAAGTTACCATATTAGAAATGCGGAGGAGTGACGTAGAGATACCGTACACGTCTCTGGTCTCATGCTGTATTGAAGAAGACTTGAAACTAGAGATTGAGACATAAACTCATGTTTACAATGTTTACTGAGGGAATAAATCAAGAGAGAAGTAGAGTCATTTTCTATAGACTTCTATACAACCAGAGGAGTCGCCCCTGGTGGTCAGGAGAGAGAATGCAGCTTTAACACATGAAGCTTTGACTTCCTGGTGGTCAGGAGAGAGAATGCAGCTTTAACACATGAAGCTTTGACTTCTATACAACCAGAGGAGTCGCCCCCTGGTGGACATTAGGGAGAATGCAAGTCTTAAGACACGTCAGCCTCGGCTTCACTCGACAGAACATGAGGTTTGCCGCCTGCTTGCCAATCAGGTCTTAAAAAACTTGGACTAGCCGCCTGAAGACTCGACTTGGTTCAAGAGACATAAAACCGACTCTGGGAGGATCCGTGTTTGACTACGTCTCCTAAAACTGCATCACAAAATAAAACCTACGTTTACTACGAGCCGAGGCGGCGGTTACACGTCTTCACCTGTTCATTAACTTTCTCAAATCAATCAGCACCGTCTCACAGGACCCGGGAAACTGGAGGACAGACGCACGGGGTCCACGGGGTAACGTTACACCCCGCACACACACACACACACACACACACACACACACACACACACACACACACACACACACACGGTGTCACCTCCTCTAGTACACCACCACACCACCAACGGAAGGCCTCCCCCCCTTTCCTTTGAGTGTGTTCCAGCTCCAGGCTCTCTTGCAGGGCTATAACTCATAAGTTTCTATACTGCACCTTCTGCCGGGGCGCGTATAGAGCCGCACACTTAGTGTCTTTTAACGGCTCAGCGGAGAGAGAGAGGAAGCCGAGAGGAAGTGTGTGTGAAAACAGGCACGCGGACAAGACGGGGGGGGACGGGGGACGTTTTCCACCGAGGCGGTAAGACAAATAGAGCCGGGGAGAAAACATGACACGATGAACCCGGCGAACTCCCTGTTGGAAAATGGCGGTTTCCAAGTGCGTGATCTGGAAATGTATTCAGAGGTTACGCAACCCGACGTCGATGTAAGAAGTCGTGTTTGTGGATGAATTATATTCTCTTGATTTCAAAAAAGCTGCAACGGCACATTATATAAGATGCAGAGTAGAGACGAAGACGAGGGCAGAGCAGATAGTAGGCTGTCTGAAAGAAGAGAAATTGAGAGAGAAAATGAGTTGCAGCCCAGAGGAAGAGCTCGATACTTCTACTTGCACAGGATGTTTTATTCATGCTCTCCTCGGCTGCTCTCTGGCTGGCTGGCTGGCTGGCTGGCTGAATCGTGAACTTACAGCCTGAACAGGTGAAGCGCTGACTGACTGATGTGTTGTCAGGACACCTGTCTGCCTCACACCGGCAGGAATAAAAATAAAAAGGTGTTTGTTTGCTTCTGAGGCTTCTCAGTCAATCAAGTTAACAAACATCTTCATTTCTTTATCGACTTCTGCATCTCAGTTTCAGGACTTCATATTTTCACCATGCATCTTAAAAAAAAAAAACAGCTTTTTTTTTATTTTTACTGCAGCAGAGAATATTTCAGGAGGCTTTTATTTTATTTTTTATTTATTTTTTTAACCATAGAAGAGGATTTGTGGGGCTATAAAATAATCTTTAGTTCATTCTTTTATTTTTTTTTTAAAAGATAAACACAGTCTCACAGCAGTTTGTGAAAAAAGAAAGTCATGCCATGCAAGCTATTGGTTTTCATGCTGAGCGACGCAAATGGTCCTTTTTTTTTTTTTTTTATATTTCGTCAGTCGGGATGACAGAAAAATTAAGAGTTCAGGCAACAAAACTACTGTAAGAAACATCACGGCTGGGCTTAAAATAACTACGCAGTTCGGTTTACGGTCCGTTGCCTCTGAAGTGAACTGATCCTCGGTGCGTACACGTCGTCCATCACGCGTACGTCCACTTTATTTGAGTCAACAGGCTCCTCATCCGGCACAATTAATCTCCTAAAAACAAGCCAATGCAACGGGCACGAAAGAGTCGAGTCACGACGCAGACTGAAGAGGTGCATGCTGGGAACGCCGCACATCTTTTTTTTCCTCTTTTGATGGACGTCTAAATTAGGAGAATTAATCCCGTTACGGAGGCACAGCTGTATGAAGATCATTAGCGGCACAATAACCGTGCATTCAAAAACACTCGCGGCGCAGATTGTTTTTCCTGTGTTGAAACCGGAGCTGTAATATTTATTTTTTTTTGTATCTTTTTTTTTTATTGGAAGAACCTCGATGACTCCAACTCCTTACTTAGAAGGAGAAAGCAAACATTCATCCATGTTATCTCAAATGTATTCGCACACATTCTTCTTCTTGTACATCGACCGCCTCTGTTGTTTGACGGAAAAACACCGTAAACTATAAACCCCCAAACTTTTTGCCCGCAAACCATAAAATAAATCTACAGCAACTGCTTTACCTTTAACGTCAGAGTCAGGTGGGTTGATGTTATTATTGCCCCCGGGAGGGAGTGGGGGGGAGAATTTGTTGCCTTAAATAAAAAAGCATCACAAAAAACAACATGAAACCATCTTAAAACATACGGTAAGACACATTTTCCAGAGACACGGCTGATTAAAGTGTTTTTATTGCACGTTGCTCTGTTGCACTGAGATTTATCGGAGTTCAGCAGCTTGAAGGAGGCTGGAACAACGATAGCTTCCAGCGATTGTTTTTTTTGTTTTTTTTGCATTTTTGGCACACGGATGTTTGGTATCCAGAGAAGAGAGGATGTTGGGAGTCTGCAGTGATTTTATTTGTTTGCTTGTTTCATGGCTGCCTGCTCGTAAACTCTCTGTATTGAGAAGTGGACGTTGTCACCGAGACGTTTGTGGACTGCTGTTTTAAAAGCCAAATACAAAAGTTTTTTTTTTTGCAACCAATGAACGGAAGTGACCATATTTAGAAAGTGGAGGCATGACGTAGAGATGCCTGGTGTCGACCTGTCAATCACCTTGTAGCCCCGCCCCTAAAACATCCCCTGCTTTATGGTCTGTTTGACTCTAAATGGACCATAATTTACTAAATGAACATCATGCTGTATTGAAGAAGACTTGAAACTAGAGATTGAGACATAAACTCATGTTTACAATGTTTACTGAGGGAATAAATCAAGAGAGAAGTAGAGTCATTTTCTATAGACTTCTATACAACCAGAGGAGTCGCCCCCTGGTGGTCAGGAGAGAGAATGCAGCTTTAACACATGAAGCTTTGACTTCTATACAACCAGAGGAGTCGCCCCCTGGTGGTCAGGAGAGAGAATGCAGCTTTAACACATGAAGCTTTGACTTCTATACAACCAGAGGAGTCGCCCCCTGGTGGTCAGGAGAGAGATGCAGCTTTAACACATGAAGCTTTGACTTCTATACAACCAGAGGAGTCGCCCCCTGGTGGTCAGGAGAGAGAATGCAGCTTTAACACATGAAGCTTTGACTTCTATACAACCAGAGGAGTCGCCCCCTGGTGGTCAGGAGAGAGAATGCAGCTTTAACACATGAAGCTTTGACTTCTATACAACCAGAGGAGTCGCCCCCTGGTGGACAGGAGAGAGAATGCAGCTTTAACACATGAAGCTTTGACTTCTGTACAACCAGAGGAGTCGCCCCCTGGTGGTCAGGAGAGAGAATGCAGCTTTAACACATGAAGCTTTGACTTCTATACAACCAGAGGAGTCGCCCCCTGGTGGTCAGGAGAGAGAATGCAGCTTTAACACATGAAGCTTTGACTTCTATACAACCAGAGGAGTCGCCCCCTGGTGGTCAGGAGAGAGAATGCAGCTTTAAGACTTGAAGCATCGGCTTCACTCTGCAGAACCGGAGATTGCCGCCAGGCAGCAACGTGTCTCTGTGTGTCTGTTACAAAGCTCATCAATGTGTTTTCCAGCAAAGAAGGTTGTCTCAGTGGACCCCTAAGTGTTTGTACAAGGATATAGAGCAATGCCTCTCATATACAGTACTAGCGTCAACACTGTCTCACTATCTCTCACGGGATTCTTTTTTCTCATTCTTATCTTGATTTGAGCACAAAGCAAAACGCATGTACTCGTACCATTAAAAACTCTGTTGTTCATTTAAAACCTGGCACGCTGTTGTCTTGTAGCAAGGCGACTAAAGCACTGCAATTATTAGCATGAGAAACCACTGAGGTGGCCGTGGAGCGCTGATTCCAATACGGAGACTAAACCTGCTTCTGTTCCCAACACTCAATACGATGAGATAAAAACACAGAGGCCGTCTGCAGCCCAGTCGTACATTTCCAAACTGGAAACTGGATAAATGGGGGTTTGGGCTTAGCTTTCCATTGGATTTCTGCACAAAAATTCGGTCTTATGTGATATTAAAGCGCTATGTAAAGCAGTAAGAGGAAGATAGGAGTTATGTCTTGATTCAAGCTGTTCTCGTGCAGCGTTCGTAGCTATACCTTTAAAAATAAATATGCTGTAATTTGTAGATATCCCACAAAATGAATTTATATCTATTCCACGTAATCGTGAAACAGGAAGTATAAAGACCGCAAGTCCTCTAGTTATTTAACCAAACCACGATTTTTTTTGTTTTGATGTCTAAACCTCACTACGTTGTTTCCCGTGAAGGCTGGAGTTTATTTTTAAAAGACTGTATTTATGTAACGGGGCAGAAATCGACACGTGTTGCTGGACTTTAGTGGGAAAGCGGGGGAAAAAATAATGAGGAGTACCTTTTAGTGGGATATCATTTCAACTGTTGTACGAGGATACGTTGCTTAATTAAAAACAGCCAAATATAAACTGTGAAAAGTACAGATCCTCTTCCTCTTTCTGCTCAGCTGTTAGGTTTCCAGATTGTCAAATAAATAGAGGTTTATGCATCGGAACAAGTTCCTCGTCATTTTCACCAAACTCATCTTTTTCATCAAATTTGCTGCATCGAAGATTTGCTCTTTAATTTTAAAGCGCAGCATTTACAGTCAGTAGTAATTTACCGTAAACCATTAGTGATTGGTTCACCTGCTAAATGCATACAACATAACTTCCTACATGCAAATGTAATAAACTAGTGCACACCTACTTACAAATTTAACTTAATAAGCGCTGCGTAAAATAATGCAAACTCCTTATTTGGCCCTAATTAGGAAGATTGAACATGTACATCTTTAATGTTATATCACTGGTTTGAATATTGATTTTTAGAGCATTGAATTGTTTTAGTAACATTAAGAGCGTTTTCTTTGATCTGCCTAATGACTATTAGCTCGCTAGCTAGCGAACACGTGAAGGAAAATATTCATAAAGTAGCTGAAAAGGTCACTCTCTCTCAGTGTTGACAACTCTTTCCAAAGAAAGAAGCTAGCGCTAAAGCTAGCTCCAAAAGTCGCTGAAAGTCTATGGGTGGCGTCACACGCTCATTTGCATATTGGTGGCACTCATTTGCAAATTGGTGGCCGACGTCCACGACATCACTCTGAGCAGCATTGGGAAAGAATTACGATGTAATATATTTTTTTTATATATATAATCTAGCTAGAAAGTTGCTCAAGTTGTTTGCTGATATATTAAAAGTGGAAAATCTCATAACACAGCACTTTCCACTAAATGCTATTGTTGCGTAAACACACACTGACCAGCCGCCTGCGTCCGACCTCTGCAAACACACCTCCTGAACTCGCCTCCCTCCCTGCTGTCGTTGTGGACAAAGCCCGGGTCCTGAGCTCCAGGTGAGCCCCCTCGCATGGCCGCCCCACATTCCTCTCACCTATCTCGGGTAGCCGAGCACAGATGACCCCCCCCCCCACTCAACCCCCCAGATATATCGGGTTGGCAGCGTCAAATAATTACCTGTCACACAGGGCGATAGTTTAAGGTGAGAAGCAGTCATTTTTTACGCCGTGAAATAAAAGTAGTCTTGGGGATCGTCTTCTCCTCCTCCCTCTCTAGCTCCACTTTAATTCGCTGCCTCCTCGCCTCCTTCTCCTTATTCCCTCACTGCACTTCCTCTCGCTGTGCTGCTTTTCTCACATTTTCTCCACAATTCATTACCAGCTGTCAATCCTGCGTCCGGCTGGGCAGGCTTACACACGAAAAAACACTCCGGCAAACGAAAAAAGGCAGGAAGCACGATGAACAGGAGGCAGAGCCCGACACAGAGCGGCCAGATAACGACCACCGGCATCCTCGTGTTTGTGTTCAGAAACAAACCTCACGCCTCTGATTGTGCTTTGTCGAAACCTCACATTTTATCTACATTCACATCTGGTGATATATATATATATATATATATATATATATATATATATATATATACATATGTTAATTAACCTGAATTACGTCCCGTTTTATATGTGCAAACATGCATGAACAACTTTTAGAAGTTGTTTCATTTTGTCCGTGATAACTGGGGATTACAAAAACTAAACAAAATTTCACATTTGAAAACTTTAGCTTTTGAACCAAGTAGCGTAGCCTTTAGCTGCTCGGCCTGTCGCGCTAATACGCAGCAACTTGCAATGTTAGCTAACGTAAGCGGTTCTTGGAAGGAAACGTAACAGATTTATGGACTAAATTAATTGACAATAATACAGGAAATTAGACAAGAAGCCGTGACACACGAAGAAAGCAGCCCAGCAGGAAAACATTAACAAAAAGTTAAGCTAACGTAACTTTAGCCAAGTTTCTTTTAGCTAACGACTCTACATGTTCATCTAGAGACAGGAGTGCAGGATTAATGTCGGTAAAAGTCAACATTGTCTTTTCTGCAACTTTAAGTAAACCAAGAGTTCACTGATGAAAACTATTCACTATAATGTCTTTTGTTAATTCAAACTAGCCTAAATTTACATCAATCAAATGACTGAAATCTGACTAAATACTACTTATTTAAAATATACGCTTTTGTCTATCAGACAAAAACTAAATAAAATAATAAATAAGCTAATTAGGTGCCAAAAATAACAATCAGAAAGAGTATTAGTAAAAAATATTGCAGTTTCTGAGGTGCAGTTCTTCAGGGTGACATAAGCTAAATGTTAAGATTCTTGGAAAACAGATTTTCTTATTTTGTTTGAAATTAACTAAAGAAAGATAACTGGCACACAGTATAAGCTTTGATAGTGTGCGGTCCTAAACTCTCATTATCAAACTGCAAAATCCTACAACTCCAAAATCAAGACGAACGTTCAAATCGATATATATATATAAATGTTCTCGGGACAAAATGTCCCAAAAGAAGAACAGCGCTCCTGAGCTGTCAGGCTGAAGTCCTGCTGACTGACGGACTGGAGGGTTGGGGGTTGCGGGGGTTGGGGGGGTTGGGCCAGTGGCTGAGGGGAAAGAACATTCATTCCACCTCTCACACGCCTCATGACAAAATAAACACTATCTGTGGTCATTGGCCCCGAGCCAGCATTCAAGGAGCAACCGCCCGTTGAGAAAAGTTTTTTTTTTAATTTATATTCAATCTGTCTCCATCAGGCCTTCGTGTCACGTCTATCAGTCAAGTTTCACTCAACACTTTTACTAAACATCCTACAGAGCTCAGTCCCCTCTCAGATGGTGACCGTATGTTTGGTATTAATTAGGCCATTTAATGCACATTTAATGTGCTGCATTTGGGAAGCAGAACCCATCGTCTATCAGTCTGAAGACGATAAGCCTCTGAGGGCGAGGGCCCATGTTTCTACGGTGCCGGTGTAGCCAGCGGACAAGACTTCCTCCTCCGCGCGCCGCTCGTTGTTTAGAGTCCAATGAGCAACTTGAGATGCGAGACTGTGTGTAAGTGTAGGTAGTCATGGTGACGTCACCCGTTGGTTTGTGACCTTCCGTTATGGAGCCCAGAGTTCGGCGAGTTCGCCATCGCCATCTTGGATTACGGCCGTCACCGTGTTGTTAATTTTGCAACCGATAAACGGAAGTTACCATATTTGGAGAGCGGACGGATACTCTCTAGAGACCTGTCAATCACCTTGTAGCCCCGCCCTAAAGCATCCCCTGCTTTATGGTCTGTTTGACTCTAAATGGACCATAATTTACTAAATGAACATCATGCTGTATTGAAGAAGACTTGAAACTAGAGATTGAGACATAAACTCATGTTTACAATGTTTACTGAGGGAATAAATCAAGAGAGAAGTAGAGTCATTTTCTATAGACTTCTATACAACCAGAGGAGTCGCCCCCTGGTGGTCAGGAGAGAGAATGCAGCTTTAACACATGAAGCTTTGACTTCTATACAACCAGAGGAGTCGCCCCCTGGTGGTCAGGAGAGAGAATGCAGCTTTAAGTGGCCAAATAATCGATTTAATAAACGTTTAAATACATAATCAGGATGCTTTATTTCCTTACCATCCACTTGTCAGTATAGAATATCCGAAACCTGCATAAACTACATGACGGTGGCAGGGTAGCGGATCGGACCTCTGCGGTACCAGAGGGATCTCCCCTTGGGCCTCTCGACCCACACCACTCGTGGGTATTCAGGGTAGTTTAATCATATTTAACAATGCTGCTGGTTTACGTTTTACTTTTCCGCCCGGAGCCAAATGTGACCGCCCTGTAATTGCTTCCATACTCCCCCTTACACCGTGCAACTGTAAATATGTTGGCATGGCAGGTTGCTCGGGCTACTCCTATAGAAAAACAGGCTCCTACTGTAAACAGGATTCTTGTTTGAACCCAATGCACCCAATGCACCCAACCCGCCCAACACACACACACACACACACTCTCTCTCACACACACACACACACACACACACACACACACACACACACACACACACCTAATATACAATGTGTGTAAGGAATGCTTTGAGAAGCTTGATGGATTCTACCCAGACCACAACTCCCTTTACTAGGAAATAAACAAATATGATTGAATTATGATGCAAGGCGCCTATGAATTGTGTGTGCCTTGTGTCCTTTCTTTTTTCTTTTTTTTTTTTTAGGGCACGGTGCTGCTCTCTCTGAGGCCCTGAACAACATTAGTTTGGCTGGAAATAGACGTCTCGTATTTCCCAGAATTACCGCCGTGGGTGGATGTTGAAAGCCGTTTGAAAAATAGCACCTCTCATTTGGTTCTTTCCTGAAACAGGACACCCTTCGTGGGAAAACGTGGCACGGTTAAGTAGAGTAACCGTTTGTGAAACGTGTGCACACCTCAGTCAGGGGGTTTTGAAACTCACGAAACAGTCGTGACATTTGGTTATCATTGGACATTCGATTTCCTGTGCAGCCGCATTTCCATTTCCAATTACAACCTTGCATTCCTTTACCGCTCCACGCGGCAGGACATAAAGCGTTTTATTGAGCGAAATGTTTGTGTTTCAAATGTCTTTAATAAATGTCACAAATCCAGCTCTGACTCATGCTTGGAGGAGGCCCCAAGGACACAAATATATGTGTTTTGAGGGAGAATGGCAAACGGTTGAATATCACGTCTCTTAAGAGTAAATGCTCTTCCTGCTACTCAAGGTTGAACGCACAGAATCGAGTCTATTCATGAAGCTTCACAGCTACCTTAACAAGGTCGTTCCCAAAATTACCTTTGAGTTATCTACCCCGCGACCTTCAGCATCTGATTACTTCGGCACAATTACTCGGCTTGAGTAATTTGTCTCACAAAACGTTGTATTGTCGGCAGTGCAAAGGCACACCGGTAGAAAACAGGGAAGTTATTCACAACAATATCGCCAGTCACCATTTTGTTATATTTAAAACTTGCTGTTTTGTTATTTAAATGTATTTTTGACATGCAAACCCACTGAGGTAAACTACAAATCTTGTTCAATCGGATCAAATTAAAAAAGGGAAATTACTGGAATAAAGACCAGCACTTAAACACATTAGCATTTAGCTTTATTTTGGCTTTAGGGATGGCAATGTTGGTCGGTCAGTCCCCGACTTTGGTGGACGCCATTATTTCGTTATCATAATAATTTGTACAGATATTCACGTTCTCCCGATGTCGGATCGTAATTACTTTGGTGATCAACGTTCTTTTCTTCTAGAACCACCACGAAGTTGACTACGGATAGGAGATATGGCAAAATAGTCAAATCATAATTTTGCTGGTTACTGAACAGAAAAACCAAACTGATGACAAAGTAAAAAAAAACACAACACCAAATTATGTTCTCAAAATGTAACACTTCAGTTTGTGTTAAGTTTCTTTAATTGTTGTTATCAGTTACTTTTCCAAATATTTATCAATAACTGTACCAAATATTTATCAGCAACTTTTCCAAATAAATATCAGTTACTTTTCCAAAACGTTATCCATTACTTTTCCAAAACGTTATCCATTACTTTTCCAAATATTTATCAATAACTGTACCAAATATTTATCTGCTATTTTTCTAAATATTTATTAATTACTTTTCTAAATATTTATCAGCTACTTTTCCAAATATTTATTAATTACTTTCCAAAATATTTATCAATAATCGTACCAAATATTTATCAGATACTTTTCCAAATAAATATCAGTTACTTTTCAGAATATTTAATAATTACTTTCCAAAATATTTATCAGCAACTTTTCCAAATAAATATCAGTTAATTTTCCAAAACGTTATCCATTACTTTTCCAAATATTTATCAATAATTGTACCAAATATTTATCTGCTATTTTTCTAAATATTTATTAATTACTTTTCAAAAATATTTATCAGCTACCTTTTCAAATAAATATCAGTTAATTTTCCAAAATATTATCCATTACTTTTCCAAATATTTATCAATAATTGTACCAAATATTTATCTGCTATTTTTCTAAATATTTATTAATTACTTTTCAAAATATTTATCAGCTACCTTTCCAAATAAATATCAGTTACTTTTCAGAATATTTATCCATTACTTTTCTAAGTATTTATTAATTACTTTTCAAAAATATTTATCAGCTACCTTTTCAAATAAATATTTATCAGCTACCTTTTCAAATAAATATCAGTTACTTTTCCAAATAATTTTCAATTACTTTTCCAAGTGTTTATCAATTACTGTACCTAATATTTATCAGTTACTTTCTCTTTATAAAATCCAGATGACCCACTCTTCACATCGGCATCAAGCTGTGAAGTTGCAGATCGCAAACAACTGCTATTTCCCTCGTGTAGCATGTGTGTAAGAGAACTACAGGTTTGGTTTGTCCCTTCTGGGCTACTGTAAAAAACAAAAGGACCAGCTCCGTAAACAAACAGCTTATTCTAAGACAACAAAAACAAAATAATATCACATTTCATTTCTCGCTCCCAATAGAGCCCCCTAAATGCGGCACACTCTACCTTCAAGTACAAGCTAGAGATGGCATAGTTCCCCTTCAGCCCTTGGAGTTTACCAAGCCAAACATCCTGGGCCAAACATGGAGGCTTGGCTTGCACCCAGCACCGCGGCCGGTCCAGTCTGGCACAGTCCAGCCCAAGGCCAGACTCACTGGGGAATTTCATCTGAATTCAATTTCACCTCTGGCCTCCGTTGCGGCAGCTTGAGCCGAGGCTACACAAAAGGCCAAGTTTCACATTGAACGTGAGAACCCCCTCATCTCCTGACCTCTATTACCATATGAATGGACCAGAAAATGGAAGTGGGAGCAGAGAGAGGGAGAGACACAGAGTTCAAGCAAAATGTTTTTTTTTAGAGCACTTGGTTTACCTTTCCTGCTCACTGAGTGTGAATGTTCAGACAGACGGACGGATCACCCGAAGACGAGACTATAGCCGTTCAACGTGTTAAAGCTTTGAAACCAAACCTGGGATCTTAGTCTCACTTACCCTTAAGCTAAGCAGTCTGAGCATCCTTGGCCAAAAGCTTAGAAAACATGAACAGTTCTAGACTTACTCAAACAGAAACTACAGAAAAAACTTCTACGGCTCAATCCAAGAACCGGCACCTCTGTGCCTGGTTAGATGGCCTCCGACTTCTTTCTCTTTCATTACAGCTAATGTTCTTTCAGTATTTGTCACTTCTCTTAGTGCTTTCCCTAGATTGCACTTTCTCTCACTCTCTTCAACCATCATGTGCTCCTACTGGCATCGTATGCAAATAAGCGCGGGGGGGGGAAATAAGCTAAAGCAAGAATGGATGAAATGAATAGAGAGGTGAAGTCCCGCCCCGTTATGGTTGACCAAAATGGGACCTTATTTTGAAAAAGAAATATGTACGATAGTCAAGAGACAAATAATATTTGGTCCAGCTTGAATTGTGCCATGAATTACCGAAACCCCTTTGTCAATTATTATCAATTTGTTTGTCAATTTTGCACGTCAGGAAAGTTGCATTTTGTCATAAAGCTGTTGAAGAACAAGTACTGATAATACCATAATATCATAAAAGACTACACACACACACAAGAGAGCGTGGTCCCTCACCAACAACAGGTCTCACTCGTTCTTTCGCTTCCCGTCTGATAAAAATAGTTGCTGAATAAAACACATCGCGTAAGATGACGTTACATTTGCGCGTGGAGCGTAGCTACGTTAGCTAGCAGGCCAAGCTAACGGGCGACGTACGTTGCGCGAGACGAGAGATACTAAATGATACGACGACAAACTGCGACTTTCATTCATAGATACATTCATGATGGCAACTTTTACTCGGATAACTTTATATTTAAATCACATTATATATATATTAATATCAATAACAACAACTTTAGAAAAAATATTTGCTATCTTTGGATTAATTAAAAACCTCAATCCTGCTCGGCGTGGCAGCAAGAGGGGGCTCACCGTTACCATAAGTGAACAAATCAGAATAAATAAAAATGGAAAAGACTGCATGTAGAGATGAACTATGAATTGAGCAGTTTGTTGTCCCCATCAAAGGGTTTGACCAAGACTTATGGCTTTAACCGGTTCTACCCTAACCTATTTTTGGCGTCTCCGCACGAAAAAAGCATGCCCATACTAAAAATAGTTCATATCTGCAACCACATTGAATAATGTTGGTGTTATTATAAAGGTAATAACTGTGAGATTTGTAAATAATGTGTAAATATCAGTATATATGTTACTGGTTAAAAGTAAATGAAGATGACATTTTGTTTTTAAGCAACGTACCCACAACGGTTCGTAGGATATCTCATGAACTTTACTCCTCATTTTATTGTGCGTTGTCCTACACGTGTCAATTTCTGTCTTTTTAAAACAAACTTCACAGGAAACTACTTTGTTAGGGTTTAGGAAAAGATCGTAAAAATTATTATTTAAGTTTTGGAAAAGATCGTAAAAATTATAATTTAAGTTTAGGAAAAGATCTTAAAAATTATTATTTAAGTTTTGGAAAAGATCATGAAATAATTAAGTTGAGGAAACAGAAATACTTAGTTATGTTTCAGAAAAGACTGGTTTGGGATAAAATAACCACTGAAGTGTGGTTAAGTTACGTGACTAAGAACTTCAACGTTGACTTCTCGTGTCTCGGAGGGAGCGACTGCGTTGCCCTGGCTGGAGATGAACGAGGTCCTGGATGAGACCAGCCTGAGGAACCGATATGTGGATGTATGGATTTCATTATATTTATATATCTACTTTTTTTTTGCAGTTGAATTTCGCACAAGGCAAAGTCATCCATTCAGCACGGTGAGTGATCAGAGCATCTTCATCTTCCTCCTCCTCCTCCTCCTCCTCCTCCTACTCCTCCTCCTCCTCCTCATCCTCCTCTTCATCTTCCTCCTCCTCCTCCTCATCCTCCTCCTCCTCCCTCTCCTCCTCCTCCTCCTCCTCCCTCTCCTCTTCATCTTCCTCCTCCTCCTCCTCCTCCTCCTCCCTCTCCTCTTCATCTTCCTCCTCCTCCTCGTCTTCCTCCTCTTCTTCCTCTTCCCTCTCCTCTTCATCTTCCTCCTCCTCCTCCTCCTCCTCCTCCCTCTCCTCTTCATCTTCCTCCTCCTCCTCGTCTTCCTCCTCTTCTTCCTCTTCCCTCTCCTCTTCATTTTTCTCCTCCTCTTCTTCTTCCTCCTCTTCCTCATCATCCTCTTCCTCCTCCAGGAGCAGAGCTTCTCCTCCTCCCACTCCTCCTCATCCTCCCTTTCCTATTCTTCATCCTCCCTCTCCTCCTCCTCTTCCTCCTCCCTCTCCTCCTCTTCCTCTTCCCTCTCCTCCTCCTCTTCCTCCTCCCTCTCCTCCTCTTCCTCTTCCCTCTCCTCCTCCTCTTCCTCTCCTCTTCCTCTTCTTCATCCTCCCTCTCTTCCTCATCCTCCCTCTCCTCTTCCTCCTCCTCTTCTTCCTCCTCCCTCTTCTTCTCCTCCTCCCTCTCCTCCTTCTTCTTCTCCTCTTCCTCCTCCTCTTCTTCATTCTCCCTCTCTTCCTCATCCTCTCTCTCCTCCTCCTCTTCCCTCTCCTCCTCCTCCTCTTCCTCCTCCCTCTTCTTCTCCTCCACCTCCTCTTCCTCTCTCCTCTTCCTCCTTTTCCTCCTC
Organism: Ophiodon elongatus; assembly: GCA_016806645.1. Lineage (NCBI taxonomy): Eukaryota > Metazoa > Chordata > Actinopteri > Perciformes > Hexagrammidae > Ophiodon > Ophiodon elongatus. Next base: position 93,291 of record JACSYO010001496.1, read on the forward strand.
CCCCTTCTCTCTCCTCTTCCTCCTCCCTCCTCATCCTCCCTCTCCTCCTCTTCCTCCTCCTCCTTCTCTCTCCTCCTCCTCTTCCTCCTCCTCCTCCTCCTCTTCCTCCCCCCTCTCTTCCTCCTCCTCCTCCCTCTTCTTCTCCTCCACCTCCTCTTCCTCTCTCCTCTTCCTCCTTCTCCTCTTCCTCCTCTTCCTCCTCCTCCTTCTCTCTCCTCTTCCTCCTCCCTCCTCATCCTCCTCTTCCTCCTCTTCCTCCTTCTCCCTCTTCTCCTCTTCCTCCTCCTCCTCTTCCTCCTCCTCCCTCTTCTTCTCCTCCACCTCCTCTTCCTCTCTCCTCTTCCTCCTCTTCCTCCTCCTCCTTCTCTCTCCTCTTCCTCCTCCCTCCTCATCCTCCTCTTCCTCCTCTTCCTCTTCCTCCTTCTCCCTCTCCTCCTCTTCCTCCTTCTCCTCCTCCACCTCCTCTTCCTCCTCCTCCTTCTCTCTCCTCTTCCTCCTCCCTCCTCATCCTCCCTCTCCTCCTCTCCCTCCTCCTCCTCCTTCTCTCTCCTCCTCCTCCTCTTCCTCTCTCCTCCTCTTCCTCCTCCTCCTCCTCTTCCTCCCCCCTCTCTTCCTCCTCCTCCTCCCTCTTCTTCTCCTCCACCTCCTCTTCCTCTCTCCTCTTCCTCCTCCTCCTCTTCCTCCTCCTCCTCTTCTTCTCCTCCACCTCCTCTTCCTCCTTCTCCTTTTCCTCCTCCACCTCCTCTTCCTCCTCCTCCTCCTCCTTCTCTCTCCTCTTCCTCCTCCCTCCTCATCCTCCCTCTCCTCCTCTTCCTCCTCCTCCTTCTCTCTCCTCCTCCTCTTACTCCTCCTCTTCCTCTCTCCTCCTCTTCCTCCTCCTCCTCCTCTTCCTCCTCCCTCTCTTCCTCCTCCTCCCTCTTCTTCTCCTCCACCTCCTCTTCCTCTCTCCTCTTCCTCCTTCTCCTCTTCCTCCTCCACCTCCTCTTCCTCCTCCTCCTTCTCTCTCCTCTTCCTCCTTCTCCCTCTCCTCCTCTTCCTCTTCCTCCTCCTCCTCTTCCTCCTCCTCCCTCTTCTTCTCCTCCACCTCCTCTTTCTCCTCCTTCTCCTCTTCCTCCTCCTCCTTCTCTCTCCTCTTCCTCCTCCCTCCTCATCGTCCCTCTCCTCCTCTTCCTCCTCCTCCTTCTCTCCCCTCCTTCTCTTCCTCCTCCTCCTCCTCTTCCTCTCTCCTCCTCTTCCTCCTCCTCCTTCTCTCTCCTCCTCCTCCTCCTCTCTCCTCTTCCTCCTCCTCTTCCTCCTCCTCCTCCTCCTCCCTCTTCTTCTCCTCCACCTCCTCCTCCTCCTCCTCCTCTTCCTCCTCCTCCTCCTCCTCTTCCTCCTCCCTCCTCTTCCTCCTCCTTCTCTCTCCTCCTCCTCCTCCTCCTCCTCCTCCACCTCCTCCTCCTCTTCCTCCTCCCTCCTCTTCCTCCTCCCTCCTCTTCCTCCTCCTTCTCTCTCCTCCTCCTCCTCCTCCTCCTCCTCCTCCTCCTCTTCCTCCTCCCTCCTCTTCCTCCTCCCTCCTCTTCCTCCTCCTTCTCTCTCCTCCTCCTCCTCCTCCTCCTCCTCCTCCTCCTCCTCCTCCTCCTCCTGCATCAGAGCCTGTGGTCATTATTGCCCTCCAGACTGCTTTTATCATCACTATAAATCTCTGCCGGCTCAGACGGCGGCGTAATGAGGAGACCTGTGAGGCCGTCGACCTGCGACTCCCCCCCTCCCTCCTCCCCCCTCTCCCCCCCTCCCTCCCCCCCCACCCCCGGGGGAGGGAGGGAGGGAGGGGGGGGAGGAGGGGGAGAAAGGCTGGAGAGAGACGTACGGAGATGACGAGAGTCACAAAGAGAGAGGAGAGGGCAGGTCCACCTCCACTCACACACACACCTACACACACCTACACACACACACCTACACACACACACCTACACACACACACACACACACACACTCAAACGTTATATTCTGCTTAGAGGCTCGAGTGTGGCGACGAGTCACGGCGGTGAGTTTGAGAGTAATCGTCTGTCAACAGAAAGCTTTCAGCTCTTACAGGAACACGCCCTGACGTTTGCATGCGGCGCGGTAGGCCTTCAGTCTCCTCAGTAACCTGAGGACACGCTTCCCAGAGCAGGTTTGAGCACATCTGGAGAAGAAGATGCTGTGGTTTCCTAAAAACACCCAGCAACACGTGTTCAATAACCACTTCAAAAGATAACTGGTGAAATACTTAGTTAGGTTTAATAAAGATGATGAAATACTTAGTTTTAATAAAGATGATGAAATACTTAGTTAGGTTTAATAAAGATGATGAAATACTTAGTTAGGTTTAATAAAGATGATGAAATACTAAGTTAGGTTTAATAAAGATGAAATACTGAGTTAGGTTTAATAAAGATGATGAAATACTTAGTTAGTTTTAATAAAGATGATGAAATACTTAGTTAGGTTTAATAAATATGATGAAATACTTAGTTAGGTTTAATAAAGATGATGAAATACTTAGTTAGGTTTAATAAATATGATGAAATACTTAGTTAGGTTTAATAAAGATGATGAAATACTTAGTTAGGTTTAATAAAGATGAAATACTTAGTTAGGTTTAATAAAGATGAAATACTTAGTTAGGTTTAATAAAGATGATGAAATACTTAGTTAGGTTTAATAAAGATGAAATACTTAGTTAGGTTTAATAAAGATGATGAAATACTTAGTTAGGTTTAATAAAAGATGAAATACTTAGTTAGGTTTAATAAAGATGATGAAATACTTAGTTAGGTTTAATAAAGATGATGAAATACTTAGTTAGGTTTAATAAAGATGATGAAATACTTAGTTAGGTTTAATAAAGATGATGAAATACTTAGTTAGGTTTAATAAAAGATGATGAAATACTTAGTTAGGTTTAATAAAGATGATGAAATATTTAGTTAGGTTTAATAAAGATGATGAAATACTTAGTTAGGTTTAATAAAGATGATGAAATATTTAGTTAGGTTTAATAAAGATGATGAAATATTTAGTTAGGTTTAATAAAGATGATGAAATATTTAGTTAGGTTTAATAAAGATGATGAAATACTTAGTTAGGTTTAATAAAGATGATGAAATACTTAGTTAGGTTTAATAAAGATGATGAAATACTTAGTTAGGTTTAATAAAGATGATGAAATACTTAGTTAGGTTTAATAAAGATGATGAAATACTTAGTTAGGTTTAATAAAGATGATGAAATACTTAGTTAGGTTTAATAAAGATGATGAAATACTTAGTTAGGTTTAATAAAGATGATGAAATACTTAGTTAGGTTTAATAAAGATGAAATACTTAGTTAGGTTTAATAAAGATGAAATACTTAGTTAGGTTTAATAAAGATGATGAAATACTAAGTTAGGTTTAATAAAGATGATGAAATACTTAGTTAGGTTTAATAAAGATGAAATACTGAGTTAGGTTTAATAAAGATGAAATACTGAGTTAGGTTTAATAAAGATGAAATACTGAGTTAGGTTTAATAAAGATGAAATACTGAGTTAGGTTTAATAAAGATGATGAAATACTGAGTTAGGTTTAATAAAGATGATGAAATACTTAGTTAGGTTTAATAAAGATGAAATACTTAGTTAGGTTTAATAAAGATGAAATACTGAGTTAGGTTTAATAAAGATGATGAAATACTTAGTTAGGTTTAATAAAGATGATGAAATACTTAGTTAGGTTTAATAAAGATGATGAAATACTGAGTTAGGTTTAATAAAGATGATGAAATACTTAGTTAGGTTTAATAAAGATGATGAAATACTTAGTTAGGTTTAATAAAGATGATGAAATACTTAGTTAGGTTTAATAAAGATGATGAAATACTTAGTTAGGTTTAATAAAGATGATGAAATACTTTGTTAGGTTTAATAAAGATGGTGTTTTGGGTTAAAGTAACCACCAAAGTGCACAAGTTACATGACAGATAAATCAACTGTGATTTCTCATTGTGCTTTTTCAATATTTGCACTTTATATTTGCAGTAAAAAAAAAGAAGAGGAAAACGATAGTGACCAGATATTAATGAACCTTTACAGGATTAACTACATGTTTTTCATAGATTTTAAATGTTCTGCACATTTGCACATAAAAACTATCATTTTAAAACTATATTATCATCTATAGTCAATACGCCATAATCCCCATCGCTGACATTAACAAACGTCCTTCAGGCCCTCGGGGCATTTAAATCTCATTTTCTTGACTTTTTTTGGTTTGATACCCATTTTTTGCTGCAAACAGCTGTACAGCTGCCCCGGAGGTTGATGTAGTGAGGACTTTAATCCACCTACCAGTCAGAGAACCCTTTAAGGATGCACTGAAGCTGTCCTCGTGTACCGTGAGCATGCCTTTTTTATTCTAGGAACTGTGCTTCCACAGCAGCTGGCTGTGGGGGGGAGAGGGGGGAGGGGGGGGGGGTAACAAACAGCTCCCAGAGAGATAGACCAGCGCTGACCTCAGTCACTGTGTGTGTGTGTGTGTGTGTGTGTGTGTGTGTGTGTGTGTGTGTGTGTGTGTGTGTGTGTGTGTGTGTGTGTGTGTGTGAGCCAGCTGAACTCGTCTACCTCTCCGCTCTGAGTCCTTTCTGATGTCAGACAGAAGAACTCTGCGTCGGCTCTGACGCCGGTACAGCCGGTAAACCAAACAATACGCACTCTCTCTCTCTCTCTCTCCCCTTCTCTCTCTCTATGTCCTCTCTCTCTCTCTTCTCTCTCTATGTCTCTCTCTCCCTTCTCTCTCTCTCTCTCTCTCTCTCCCTCTCTCTCTCTCTCTCTCTCCCCTTCTCTCTCTCTCTGTCTCTCTCTCTCTCTCTCCCCCTTCTCTCTCTCTATGTCTCTCTCTCTCTCTCTCCCCTTCTCTCTCTCTATGTCTCTCTCTCTCTCTCTCCCCCTTCTCTCTCTCTGTCTCTCTCTCTCCCTCTCTCTCCCCCTCTCTCTCTCTCTCCCTCTCTCTCTCCCTCTCTCTCCCTCTCTCTCTCCCCCTCCCTCACTCTCTCTCTCTGTCTCTCTCTCTGTCTCTCTCTCTCTCTCGCCCTCCCTCTCTCTGCCCCTCTCTCCCTCTCTCTCCCCGTTTCGCTCTCTCTCTCCTCCTCCCTCCCTCACTCTCTGTCTCTCTCTCTCTCCCTCTCTCTCCCCCTCCCTCACTCTCTCTCTCTCTGTCTCTCTCTCTCTCCCTCTCTCTCCCTCTCTCTCTGTCTCTCTCCCTCTCTCTCCCCCTCCCTCACTCTCTCTCTCTCTGTCTGTCTCTCTCTCTCCCTCTCTCTCTCTCCCCCTCCCTCCCTCTCTCCCCCTCTCTCCCTCTCTCTCCCCGTTTCGCTCTCTCTCTCCCTCCCTCTCTCTCCTCCTCCCTCCCTCCCTCCCTCACTCTCTCTCTCTGTCTCTCTCTCTCTCTCATGTCTCTCTCTATGTCTCCCTCTCTCTCTCTCTCTCTCCCTCTCTCTCCCTCCCTCTCTGTCTCTCTCTACAGCTGATACGTAGTACGGACTTCGACCCACGCTGAACCCCCCTCCCCCCCTCTCCATCCCCCCCTCCCCCCCTCTCCCACCCCCCTCCCCCATCCAGCATCAGCCCCCTCCCTCTCCGAGCCGCCCACGCCGCCTTACGTAAGGGGGGATAATCCTGCGCGGTCATTATGAAATGATGCGGCTGGAGATGCAGAGGCACGTAGACTCGGAGCTGTCCGCCTGACAGTCACAACATCTCGCAGCACATTCGCCCTCCGGACGCTGCCCCTGACGTGGAGAGCCTCTGAAACGCGAGAGGAATATTTGAAGAGCTGACACTTTAATGACCCCTGCTGCTCCAGACTCCCCGGCTCTTTCTCAGACATCTCAATCACCTTCCCCTCTGCTTTTAAAAAAAAAAAAAAAAAAAAAAAACCTCATTTCACATGAACGCTCGCTGTGTGGCTCCTCCAACAGAAACAAAAAGGCAGCCTCTCCATCATCCGGGGCGAACCATAAGCTTCCCTTTATCTTCCCTCCCTCATTAAACTCTGAATAACTCAGCAGAGAGAGAGAGAGGAGAGAGAAAAGTGATTTAATTCTGCTGGAGGAATAAAAAGCCCCTTGAGGTTGCCATTTTGAATGTGTGCCATGTTGAACAGGCTGCATCCAGAGATCACCGAGACAACGGAGAGGGGGAAGAATGGCCTATAGACGGAGCTCCGGGCCAGCAGACCCACTGTAGGATAATGTACCATGGATGTGGTGTCATTGTGCCAGGGGGGGGTGGGAGGAGGAGGAGGAGGGGGAGGGCTGGAGTCATGATGATGACCCATCACGACCTCGGAGGAAAAAAAAAAAAGAAAAGCTCTGAAAGGGAAGAATCGTGGCACCAGACTTTGATATCTCAATTATTTTTACTTTCTTTTTTAAAGCTGCACTGGGTACCCGGTCGCCCTGAATGCAGCACAATTATTTCAATAAACCAGAAAATCCTGGGGAAGGGGTGGGGGGGGGGAAAGGGAGGCGGGGGGGAGGGGGGGGGCCCGGAGGAAAAAGAAAAACGGGTTTGACATTCAGGCGGGCCGGGGCGGAGGGAGGTAACAAGTTCACGGCCTTTTCAGAAAACATGGCCGCCTGCTGTGTGATGGATCACGGGAGCCTCAGATGGGGGGGGGGTGGAGAGGTGGGGGGGGGGGGTGAACGCATGGGAACCCAGACTCACAGGAAGAAAGGGAGTCATCCTGACGGCTAAATAAACGACGCAGGGCTGAGTCATCACGGTCTTAAATATATACGCGTCAGGATATATATAAATATATAAATATATATATATATGAAACCTGAAAACAGAACAAACCTCAAACCAGTGGATCAGAACTAAGAACAGATCCGTTAGTTCAGCAGAACCTGATTAGTGGAGGCTTAAACGGGTTTTACAGCAATTTAGTGAGTCAGACTGTAAAAAATAATAATACGAAAAACAACCATTACATACATTTCCCATCATGCAAATCAACAGAATATTTCTGTTTTGTTGCTCACATTTTATGTCAAAACGTTTTACTTAAAAAAGACAGAAGACGTCGTGCAACAGTTTTAATAAGTAGTTCTGAACGCGACCACTAAATTGGAATAATGTGTAAAAAATAAACTATTATTTATGGCTGTGATAGCTTCACGGACACAGTTCTTTAAAGCAAATGACGTTTTGAGAAAATTAAAAAAGAAAATTAGTTTCTGCCTAAACTATTAATATACAATTAAACTATTAATTGTATATTATTGATTGTGTTGTACAAATACCAGCGGCCAAACGCACACGGACTCCAAACATGTGAGACAATAATGTGGAATTCTTACGAATTTTATACTTTTATACTTTGTCTTCTATGTTTTCTTTTTTTTTTTTTTTTTTTTTTAAATCATCCGTTCTGAAAACCTTATTATAAAATAAAATAAAATAAAAATCATAGCCCTTAAAAAAGGTCACAGGACTTCTTTAATCTAAACATAATCACAAACAAGCAAATATTTTCTCTTCAGGAAGACTTTAAGAGAATAGTAGAAGTAAAAAAAAAAGTATAATCCATAATTAAAAATGATTTGAAACCGGGGTATTAAGGATTTGATGGTTTTCTTTGTCTTATCAGACGGAGGTTTTTTTGGGGTTTGAATCGGGAAAATGACGACAGGGCGTTTTAAAAATCACACAACTATTTAAGTTGGATTTTTCCTCAATGAAATTAAAAACATACACATAAAGACGCAGCACGGGTTCAGTGTTTGGCTCAGATTGCTGCAGTGAAACGGTCGGGAACTAAATAGTTAAGTCACGACATAAAAAATGTGATTACTCCCAGAATGAAACAACAATAATAATAATAATACTCATAACAATAACTTACAAGGGCCGCCATGCTCTCCCCTATCTGTAGTGTGCCCCACTTCCACATTCTAGGAATAATAAACCTGTCAACAGTCTCCTGGGAGGCCGCTCTTGACACTTTGTTGTCAGTGGCAATGCATGCTGGGTAAAGCTAATGGGACGGGCCCTCGGGGGCCCCCAGACAGGTGAGCTGCGTGACAGCTCTCATGTGGGATAAACAGTCGGCGATAACAACCTCTCGGCTTTTCTTGACTTAAAATCACAACGCGATCTGTAAAAAAAATAAATAAAAAACCTGCGACTCCGTGATATTTAGATTAAATCCTGTAAAGTTATTGGATTCTGGAGATTTATGGCAAGGCCCGAGGGACAATAAAACATTGGTAATACATCATATATATATATAGAGAGAGATATATATATAAAAATGCATGTGCAAAAAGAAAATAAAAGTACATCCTCAAAATGTTAGAATTAAAAATCTTTTTTTTTTAAGGTTTTTACCTTAAAAATTGTAAAAAAAAAAAATCTTAAAAATGTTAGAATTAAAAAGATTTTTTTTAAGGTTTTTTTTTTTTTTTTTAAATCCGGCATTTCCTCTGCCAAGTAGAAACTCTCCTGTGAGAACGTAGAAAGAAGTTCTGTCTCACAACTTGAAATGTGATAATGTCTTTGTACCCCCCACCCACCTACCCCCACCTCCCCCCCTCCCACCCCCCCCCCCCACGTGAGAGGGTGAGCACCCAGCCTGCAGTGCGTCTCTGTGATTTCCCCCCTTTTTATCGTGACCACGTGGGTTCCACATTTCGCCGAGTTTTTCGACCTCCCTCAACACGTGTGCTCGCGGCGTGAAAACCTCAGAGCCGATCGACTATATATAAAATAAATAAATAAATAAATAAATAAAAACAGCAGCTGGGAGTTTCAGCACTTCCACGCCGACCGGCGGTGCTGCTGTCACCTCGTTACACAACAACCACACAACAACCACACAACAACTACACAACAACTACACAACCCCCCTCACCGCTACACACACACACACACACACTACACACACACTACACACTACATTCTGAGTAAAAAAAAAAAAAGAAAAGCACTGCAAGTATAGACGGGAGTTTGGAAGCAGAACAAAACGAGGGGCTGAAAGGAGAAGGGGAGCAGTTGTTGGGTCTTTCCCGGGACACTGACCTGCAGCTGAGCCTCCTCATCTCGCTGCTCCACACGGATCCTCCTGAAGTTGGTCCCTCCGCTAGTTCTGAGCTGGAAGTCGTTGGCGGTGGAGGGAAGGAGAGAGAGGAAGGGGGAAGATGAGGTGGAAGTCTCTCTCTCTCTCTCTCTCTCTCTCTCTTTCTCTTCTTCCTCCTCCTCTTCTTCCTCACATGTTCTTTACTTCCCCTCTTGTTCTATTTTGCACTGGATGGAAATCTGCGCCTCCTCTTGCTCCTCCACAGCAAAAATAAATAACACAATCTCTCACTACTGGGAGAGGAAGGGAGAACAACATTGAGAGAGAGAGAGAGAGAGAGAGAGAGAGAGAGAGCGAGCGAGCAGCAACAAAAAGTCCGCTCAGTCACCTCGTCTCCCTCCTGTTCAAATTTAGAGGCTGGATTTCAGGCTGCAAGGCGAACTCTACTGGGCATGCCCACAACGAGAGGTTGTAATGAACACTCACTTCCTCTCTTGTTCGTGCCTTCCTCCCCCCCTCCTCCCTCACAGCTCTTTGCCTCCCTCCCCTCCCCTCCCTCCCTCCCCTCCCTCCCTATAGTTCTCAGTCCAGCAGGAATTAGGAATGCTGCTCGGACCAAAGTCCACGGAGCGAGCCCCCGGACTTTGCACGAAAAAAAATAAATAATAAAAAAAATGTCTCAGGCTTGCAACACAACGGAGTATTAAAAAAAGAACAAAAAGAAGATACGACACGAGTTTATTTCATCATAAACTCCCTCCTAAACTTGCCAAAATTAACAATAAATATTTGGCTTGCTGCGTGTGTATATATATATATATATTTCCAAATCCTCCGATCGCCCCGTCTAGACTCCGGTGATGTAATCCCAAAACGCAGAGGCTCTCACACGCAGTCGATTTTGATAATGAAATGTGCTCATGTGAAAAAAAAAAAAAAAAAAAAAAAGCTTTCTCTTCTGCTTGAGCGAGATAACAACCCGTGTGCAGCGGTCGGCCTCGGCGCCGGTCCCTCTGCAGAGGTGTCGCTCACAAACTCAAGCGACAATGTCAGGTATGTGGAATTTGCAGTTTTTTTTTTTTTTTTTTTTTGAAGCAGCAGAGCGGTGTTGTTTTCTGTCGTCGGCGCACAGCGCTGAGTGACATATTTTTTGCTGTCGCTGAGCTATCTCCGGCTCCCCGCGCTGACCCAGATTCTCACCAGCTATCGGGACACTGTGTTTCAAAACCAGGCTGCGGAATGAGGACAGCGAGTTCAGAGAGCGGCAGACGGGGACAGGAAGAGAGGGAACGTCACCGCGTTGTCATAAACACCATCTAAAGTCGTGATTTCAAAATTCAAAGAAGAAATGGTTTTGGAATGATGCTCAGGCTGGGGGGGGGGAGGGGGGGGGTAAATTCACAAAAAATGTTTATTCTGCAGTTGGAGGAGTCTGGAGCTCCGTGGATCCTCTCTGTTGAGACAACAATGTAATCCCGTCAGAGCAGAGAGTAATCCATCTGGACCATCTGAAGGGTGGAGATAGGAGCCAGGTGGAGGAGGAGGAGGTGGAGGAGGAGGAGGAGGAGGAGGAGGTCCAGACGGCTGCAGGCTTCACCCCTGAGAGGTCAAAGGGTCATGGGAAGCAGCGGGTCGATATGAAGATGAGAGGTCAATGCCACGGCTGGATAAGCCAGAGCCGCATGTGTCCGCGTCGGAGGCGACTGATGAGAGATGCGGGAGTGTGTGTGTGTGTGTGTGTGTGTGTGTGTGTGTGTGTGTGTGGGGGGGGGTGAAAGTGTAAAGAGCTCAAAATTAAAAAGCTACAAAGCCAAACAGAGAGGAGGAAGAGGAGGCCGGTGAAGCTTGAGGGAGGCACAGGCAGTCAGTGTGGATTTAACCGTGGGAGTGTAAACATGGAGGGAATGTGAGGTCCAAGGAATCAACCACCAAGGAATCAAAGGGTTCAACGTGTCTGAGAGGAAGGAAGCTGGTACAACGTGACGCCCTGATGCATCTGAAGTTAAAGCCTTGATACCTTTTACCAACCAGACTGATGACCTCTGTCTCCTTAGTGTCGGGGGGATGGGGGGCCACGCGATGGGGTGAGGGGCAATGGGATGAGGGGCGATGGGATGAGGGGCCACGCAATGGGGTGAGGGGTGATGGGATGAGGGGTCACGCGATGGGGTGAGGGGCGATGGAATGAGGGGTCACGCGATGGGTGCGGGGCGATGGGATGAGGGATGGAATGAGGTCGATGGATGAGGGGCCACGCGATGGTGAGGGGCCACGCTGGGATGAGGGGCATGGAATGAGGGTCGGGAGGGGCCACAGATGGGATGAGGGACGATGGGATGAGGGGCCACGCGATGGGATGAGGGGCGAGGAGGGGGCCACGCGATGGGTGGGCGAGGGATGAGGGCGAGGAGAGGGGGTGGGCGATGGAATGAGGGGCAATGGGATGAGGGGCCACGCGATGGGGTGAGGGGCGATGGGATGAGGGGCCACGCAATGGGGTGAGGGGCGATGGAATGAGGGGTCACGCGATGGGGTGAGGGGCGATGGATGAGGGGCGATGGAATGAGGGTCGATGGGATGAGGGGCGATGGGATGAGGGGCCACGCAATGGGATGAGGGGCGATGGGATGAGGGGCCACGCAATGGGATGAGGGGCGATGGGATGAGGGGCGATGGGATGAGGGGCCACGCGATGGGATGAGGGGCGATGGGATGAGGGGCCACGCGATGGGATGAGGGGCGATGGGATGAGGGGCCACGCGATGGGATGAGGGGCCACGCGATGGGATGAGGGGCGATGGGATGAGGGGCGGATGGGATGAGGGGCCACGCGATGGGATGAGGGGCCACACCTTCAGACGGTCCGTCTTCAAAGGCCGTCGAGAGGAAGTGACGGAAGTCGTCGTGTTGACGATGACAGAAAGAGAATTTGAGAAAGTTTCCGGCATCAGAAAGTGAGTTACAAGACTCTTTTCGACAATAACACAAGCGCTGTGTTTGAAGGTCTTCATCAATGCGTCAGAGTCTCTCTGGATCTTGGGTACATCGGTAACCACGGCTCGCAGAAAGACTTCCCAGATGCCGTGTGGTCCCCGTGTTCTAAACAAGCACATCGGCTCCACTTCCTGTCAGTAGTCGTCTTCCTAATGGATGCTTGAGCTTTATTCTCTACATTTACAACAATAAACAAAACGGGACGTTGGTGAGAGAACGTGTTGACGCTATCGCCTCCGAAACAACGACCACGAACGAGGTCTTCATGAGTCCACTCGGTTCTGAATAACCGAGACTTGATCCAGGAGCCCCGGTCGGGCTAGGCTCATTTTCTTTTGATTGTTCTGAGCTTTTCACACAAATAAAAAAGGCATCATCCAATCACGTGTTTAAAAACATGTAAATACCCCGTAAGACCGAACCAAGACCGGTATAGGAGGGAAGGGTCCGATATTACTCTTGGGGTCGATGGGATCTAACACCAAGGTGGATCCAGGCGAACCAGCGATCTACGCGTTCGTCACAATCATCGAGGAGAACGTTTTCGTTTCCAGCTCTTTTTAGACCACGAATGCTCGTCCAACATCTAGTCCAGCAGCCGGCCGTGTTTTTATATTTTGGAAAACAGGTGTGACGGCCCCTCGGGTCCATTTTGAAAAGGCGAGTTTGAGTTGGGGATCCTTTCTGAATCGGGAGGAGACCTCATTGTTCCAGACTTCACTCAGCCGTCCGGCTCTTAACATCAAAGATTAGCCCCCGAAAACGTTAGCCGTGGAGTCACAGCCTCCTCTCGGGGACAAAAACAGATAAATTGGCAGAACCGTCTGAGCCCGCGTTGCCGACCACATTGGCCAACTCCTCTTAGCTCAATACGGACTCATTAGCCCTCTCACCCGGGGTCTCCGAGGACCTGTGACCCCTGGCTATTGTCTGGCCCGGGCCGATCCTGACGAGAGCCCCAAGCGCCTAACAAAGCCCCGTCATTAACTCCGGCTTCGGCCACAAAGTGCAATGCCCCCTACCCCCCCCTTACCCCTCCAACCCCCTCCCCCGTCTGGGATGAGATGAAGAGGGTCAGACACAAACACGACGCGCCGTTCATCAACCTTAACCTCCCTGACGACCGCCGGCCGCTCTTAAGAAACTGTGTCCGTCAACCTGCTCCTGTGCAAACACAGATGTGAGAGACGCACACGGCCGGGGCGCATTTGGGAAAAGCAATAATGGAGGCAAGACAGTTGTTTGTTTCCTCGTTGGCTCGGTCAATAAACCGATAACAAGTAGCCAAAGAACACACGGACATGTTGGACTTGCTAAGCAGTGTGCTGCCTTCGTATTGATCCCATCTTATGAGTGCAAATATTAATCCCCCAATACAACGTGGAGAATTAGCTCATCGGGATCTCATTTCTAATGGATATTAAGACATGAAGCAGGTCAAAATCAATTGAAATAGTTCACCGTTGTCATGACCGCCACATCGTGTTATGCATTTTTCAGACAGCAGCGATTGTAGCAAAACGGATATGTACCGTTGTGTTTTCTCAAGAGCCTCCTCAAGTTTCAAACTATTAAATAAAAAAGCAAATACATACGTCTTCAAGCCCTTTGGGTGACCGTTGATAATAATGTTAAATGCAGTTGAACAATCAGTGGATTTGCTGGAGCGATAACCTAAAAAAATACATGAATCATCACCGCGACGACGATAACTAAATACTCTGTCGGCCTCTTAGCAACACGAGTGGAGGGACGGACGAAGAGCTGTCACGTTGTCCAAGGTGGATGTGAAGTTTTAGACATGCCTCGCCTCCCCCCCATGCCCCCCCCCCACCTCTTGAAAACACATTCACTCATTGGTAAAAAACAATTAATTGATCTTGCGAAATCTACTGTTGCCACGGCGTTGATGGACGCGGTTATCATATTGACAAAACGCTTCGAAGCATCGTTAGCATTGTTAGCATCGTTAGCAACAAACGTCTGAACACGTTCTCTTTTCCCTTTTCTTTTGGTTTTTGACCTTGACCTCGACGGCCCCTCGTAGTGGCTCATGAACCCCGAGTCGGTCTTCTCTTTGCACCTTCTTCGTGTGGCTGTGAGAAGACAAGCGTAGACAAATTGGAGATATTTATATTTATATATAAATATATAAATATATATATATATATATATATATATATATATATATATATATATAAAACAAACATTTTGGGCTTTAAAATGAGCTTCAAACTGCAGAGAACCGTTGAGTTGTTCCTCTGCTGCTCTGCAGTGGCGGTTCAAAAGCCTGTACATGTGGAGTAAACCTACAAGCGGAGCTCTAGCGCCCCCCTCTGGTCTCAACTCATAGTCCAGTCAGACTACCGAGAGAATCACTTCCAACACTTCCTTTTTCTAAAAGGAAAAACACCTTTTTTTAAATGATTGTAAAGTCAAAGCAGGTTTTAAGTAAACGGTGTTTTAAAGCATCAGTGTGTTTTACCCCTGTAGCTGTTACTGCTTTATAAACATAGGGGTCCGGACCCTCCAAAGGGCCACAGGGTACATCTAAAGGGTCCTGAGATGATTAACGGGGGAAAAAAGGTTTGTATTATTTTTAATATATAAACTCTTATTTTACGATGTAAAATCGGAATCTGTAGAGTAACTAGAAACTTGCGATGTTGAATTAAGAAAAGTGTAATAGAAGTATAAAATTAAAGTTTAAGTATTAATATTTTATTACAAAAGGATTGTAGACTGAAGACCGGCAAATTACTCATTCATTCATTCATGTGCAATATCAGTATCAATATCAATGTAAGTAATAATGTCAACCACTTAATTTGATTATATTATATTTTTAGATTATATTGTATTTTACTTATTTATTATACCCTTTCCTGTTTGATTATTTATTGTACTCGTTTTGTTTTACACGGATGTCTCTTGTTGCACTTTCCACTTTGCTGCTGTAATCCTGCAAACTTATTAAATAAATACTAATAAAGGATTATCTTATCGTATCTATTCTCCCGCGATACAAAGCACAAAGGAAATGTAGTGAAACAACTCAGAGATCTTTCTTTTGGTGAAGTTTGTGTGAACATGGATTGCTGTACATCAGTGGGTGTATTACATCATTTATTTTTAAAGTGCATTGATTATTTGGTCATTGTTCATAAATACTGTATACAGTTAGTATTAATTTGTACGGGACCTTTAAACAAAGTGCATTACGTAAGATATGATCAATATAAATATCCGCTGTTTGTAGTTTCCCCGTAACTTTTGTCTTTCAGCATCATATAAAAGGTTTTTTTCCAGAGAAGCCTCAACAACAGCTCCATAATTAATATTAATAGCTTTTAAAGCTGCAGATGACAATTACTTTCAGAGATGCAGCGGTACTGATGTCAGGCCTGACTCAATGGGGCCGATCCATTCATTTAAAGTTTGTATACTATATAATTATTCTGGAATATTAATTGCTGTTTGTTGCTGCTTTAAAAAAAGATTTACAGTCAAACTGTAATTCCTGCTTGGAATGTTGCAGCGTTAACCCTTAACAAAACAAAAACATTTAATTAATTAGAATAATTCAAATGGAATAATCAAATACAAATAATCAATTAAAAATAATCTAATTTATTTAAAAAGAAATGTAAATAATCAAATAAAATTAAAAGAAAATCTAATTTATTAAAAGAAAATGTAAATAATAAAAATAAAATAAAAAAATCTAATTTATTTAAAAAATATTTAAATAATCAAATAAATATATAAAACATAGGGCGTAGGAATTTACAATTACAGAGAATGTCTGAGTTGACTGTTTTTTTTTCAGCTGTTGTAATTTTTATGCTCCGGTCCTAGTTCTTGCAATCACAATAAAGTTGAATCTGAATCTGATCTGGAGAACTCGTGCACTTCTAAATGCCCGTTTCCTGATGCTCATCCTGCAGATTGTTCTGTAATCTTCTAATCACACATGCGCTGTGACTCCCATCAGCTTCAGTGAACCCGAGTCCTACCTGCTCGACTTCCCCGTGTCCTCGCAGCGGGAGTTCCCTCAGGTCGGACCAGCAGCTCTGAGCGGCATCAACACTTTTATAGTCTGCATCCTGCAGCTCCAGACAAAACCAGCCCCTTCGATTGATCCGACCTTGGAGGAAGGAAATAAACACATTGTCATCGACGACGCTCGTCGTTAACGCTTCTGTCCGAAGAGCGATTCGCAATCCGAGCGGCCGACGTCCATCGACGCGCCATTAAGAGACGCTCCCGTCATTCACGAGGTTATCAATGCTACGATTCTGACTCCGCGGGGGGTCGATGGCTTTAACAAGAAGCCTACAACTGCACTTATTTCATGTTGGGTTTGAGGGTGAAAGTTCAACGTGCTGATTGGTATGAAAATGATGATGCAGTCAAAATAGCTTTATTGTTGTGGGGGGGGAGGCCACCATGATTACTCAAATGTCTTGAAGACTATTGAGCTACCAGAACAAGCAGCAGAGTCGACGGTTTGAAAGTTATAGCTGCTTTCACGCCGTGAAAAGGAAGTGGAGGGGGGAGGGGGGGGCTGTCTCCAGGGGCCCCGTCACCGATAATTAGCGATCAATCAGGAATTAGTTTAAGAGCTGGGAAAGAACACCGAGAGCACTATTAGATTGCAAAGATTCACTGCTCTCCAATAATTGCTTTGGATTTGTAAGAGGAAGCCGAGGTCCCGTTTGTTGACCTGCAGTGTCTCATCACTCCCGCCGAGACTCCTGAGCAAAATTCTCTTTTAAATGTCGGCTGACTTATTATTTTGTTTACGGATCGGTGCATGTTAATAATTAGCTGTAACGGTCATCTGCTGGGCCGAAAGCTGAAGGCAGTACTGTCTTACAAAAACATAAAAAAACACAAGAACCTGGAACCATAATACAGTACTCAGGTAATAAAATGGAAATATAGTATTTAAAACAAAGCATAAAACATTAAACATGACAAAAAAAATTAAAGAAGCTTGGATCAAATCCGATCGAAACACTGCATGAAGTCCGATAGTCGACTTTTTTAGAAGCCAGTTTCTGCGAAGAACAGAAAAGATGAAACATGTAAAACATTCAATGAAATAAGGAACATTTGTTT
The DNA here is from genome assembly GCA_016806645.1 of Ophiodon elongatus. NCBI lineage: Eukaryota > Metazoa > Chordata > Actinopteri > Perciformes > Hexagrammidae > Ophiodon > Ophiodon elongatus. The sequence continues at coordinate 110,492 of JACSYO010001496.1, forward strand.
TCACGAATTCAACTCTTTAATCCCAGATTTCCTCCCGGAGACCGCTGTTCGTTCCCCGTGAGAAACAAGAAGTCATCGTTGATTTATTTGTCACGTAACTTGCGTACTTCAGTTACGGTACTTCTGCAGTTATTTTAATTCAAACCACCATCTTTTTCTAAACCTAACTAAGTAGATTTGTTGCCTAAACCTAACTAAGTTGTTTTGTTGCCTAAACCTAACTAAGTTGTTTTGTTGCCTAAACCTAACTAAGTTGTTTTGTTGCCTAAACCTAACTAAGTAGATTTGTTGCCTAAACCCAACTAAGTAGATTTGTTGCCTAAACCTAACTAAGTAGATTTGTTGACTAAACCCTAACTAAGTAGATTGGTTGAGTAACTTTTTGTAAGATGTGATATGAACAGTTGTACGAGGATACGTTGACACAACAGCCCCTACCAGCTATAGAGTATTGTGATGTTTAGATATGAAACACATCTACACATCGTGTCACTTCTGTTTGCAAAACACAAGATGGCGGCCTGCCGTCTAAGAACTCTTCTCATATACGGTCTATGATTATCACCTAAAGTTGATCCTCTGAGAGGAACTGCAGACTCTGCAGACTGCATACTAAACATAGTCCTTTCTAACTATGTCGGCTAACAGCTAACAGCTAACAGAGCTAACGGTGTTAACAGGTCTTCTCACCCTGCCATGGGCTCAGTGGTGCCATTCTCTACCTGTCCACCAGGTGTCCTCAGTGTGCTTCGGTCCTGCACACCTGTGACTCAGCTCTAATCAGCCCCGGTATCGGATCCCTGCCTCCCCAGCTGCTCCTCGTCGATAACACGACTCCAGAGGGTGTTTTTTCTTCTGTCTGTGCTTCCTTGTTTATTTCCTTCCTACCTTCGTCTCTCTTCTTTCTTTTTACTCTTTTTCACTATTTTCCACATTTCCTTCTTTCCTCCCCTCTCCACTTATTTTTCTCCTTCCATTGTCCTTCCTTCCTTCCTTTTGTACATCCATTTTGCTCTCAAATCATGAGCCAATTTCCCTCTAATTTCAAATTAGATTTAAAAGGAAAAGGTCCAAAGTTATAAACTAATTTCACTTCAGAGTAATAGTAGAACACCTCAAGTTGTCACTCAGAGACAATCAAGACATTCTGATATGTGATTTCAAAATTAAAGCCCTTAGAAAAAAAACTTACTTCACAAAATAATTTTTCCTTTTCTGCATTTTTTTTTTCTTTCTTTAAAGCAAATAAACATGTTGTGAGGAGACACTTTAATTATCCTGTTAATTAAGGAATGCAAGGGCTGATAACATGAAGGTGTTAAATTAATCAGAACCTCACAATTCTTGCAGCCAGTCGAGGAGATTTTATTTTTGTTAGACAGCTAATCATTCTTAAATAAAGAGTTTACTACCACACAAAGGTAGAGGGCAATGTGTGCATTCACAGAGTAAATGAATGTTTTTCTTTGATTGAAATTACAGCTGCAGAAGGATGTGAGGGAAACTAATGCATCGTCTTTCTTTCATACATTTTTATTTAAAAGAAAATCCAATTTAATTTGGGCCTCAAACAAATATGCAGGTCACCAGTGCCAGGAGCACAAAACCCCCCCCCCGTGTTGTGCAGCTCAGCGCTGCCTCCTTGTGGCCGTTTGGGGACCCAGAGGATGCATGAGCAGCAGAATATCAGGACTTTTAATAAGACTATTGATTGTTGATTTGAAAATAATTCAATTCAACGTAAACAATACGGCCAAGTTTGATATTGGATCTAGAATATGAAATTAATTTCAGTTTCATGAGTTTTTTTTTTTTTTTACATCCACAGGCAAAATTTAATTTAATAATTTAACTTAATAACGTTCATTTGAAAGGAATTAATAACATATTTTCAGAAAGCTTGTTGGGTAATGCTGTAGTTGGATTTTTAACCACAAATGCAGGTTTTAAGGCGCTTCAGTGTCGGCTTCACTCTTCAGAACCGGAGGTTGTGACCGGCCCGGTTATGTCACCGTATCTGTTTTTTTAATAGTGATTTACCGTAAACAAAAAAACGGTTCTCAACTGTGAATTTTACGTTTGCAAAAAAATCATACCGTAATGTCTTATACATTCTCACTTTATTTTTTACGGTGAAGTTCTGGCAACCACAGCTGCTGGTAATTTACCGTATATCACACAGATATTTTTTTACAGTGTATATCTGTTTTTTTAATAGTAATTTACCTTAAACAAAAAAATAGTTCTCAACTGTGAATTTTACGGTTGCAAAAAAGTTATACAGTCTCACTTTATTTTTTTACGGTGAAGTTCTGGCAACCACAGCTGATGGTAATTTACCGTATATATTGCACAGATTGTTTCATACAGTGAGAAGCTCAGATTACAACACAGACAGAGGGAGAGTGACTTTCTCTGCTCAAGTAGACATTACTCCACCATATCTTTACATAGTTAGTTATTTGCTGCTATATTAATGCTCCGTGTCCCGTAACACCACCTACATTGTTTCATGTTAATACAGTGTTCTGGAGCAGCGAGACAGAACGTGTCACTGTCCGAGTACTTGTCTGTTATTTCAAGGCTTTCGGCCGCTCCCTCCGTGTATTGTTCTGAGACTCATTTACAGGAATCGAATAGGCAGAAACCCGTGTCACTAGTTGGAACACATTCATCCGCTGACAGCCGTACAAGCTGCCAAACCGCTCACCGGGAGGTGATGTCATCATCCAAACGACGGCCCGATCTGATCTCCACCCTCACGGGCGGCTTGGTTCTGCCCCCGCCGTCGAACCGTCCCGGGGGTTTGAGTCTCCGGCAGACATTTTGAGCCCTTTGTGAACCCTTTCCGTAAATCAGGGTTAGATCCAGGCTTTGCCCGAGGGAATTACCCACAATTCATAGCAATGTGACGTTAAACGTGAGGTAACCAGTGGAAGCGTGGAGACGTAAGAAAAAGGTAAACAAAGAGGACGGCACATGTTTAGCCTGGAGTATTATATTTACACACCAACATTAAGGATTAAAGATGGAACATGAAAACACATGAAATCAGAGGAATGAAGGCAGAGATTATATATAATATATATATATATATATTATATATATATATATATATAAGTGTTTATATATATAAATATATATTTACAGTGTTTATATATATATATATATACAACATAGACAGAGGGAGAATGAAACTATATATATATACACAACACAGACAGAGGGAGAATGAAACTATATATATACAATGTGTATACAGTATATATATATATATATATATATATATATATATATATATATATATATATACATACATACATACATACATATATATAAACATTTAAATAGATTATTTGAAATTACCTGGAGACCGGAAGACGTCAGAAGAAGTCAGGGAGGGAAAAGTATAAAAAATAAAATAAATATAAAATAAAATAATAATCGTCACGGTAACATGATGTGTTGCTGTCCCATTCGTATTTACACCATGTTAATCCCTCACAGCCTCGAACCCTCAACCACTTACCAGGTGACGTCAGTGAGTCCCTGAGGGTTCGGGGTTTGACTCCCCGAGGGTTCAGGGTTTGACTCCCCGAGGGTTCAGGGTTTGAAGCCTTGAGGGTTCAGGGTTTGAGGTTCGTGAGGATGAAACTCTCAAATATCTCCAAGAGTTTATTGGACAGACAGAGCTCCATCCCCACAGATGGTTCTGAGCTCCAGCCCCACAGGTGGTTCTGAGCTCCATCCCCACAGGTGGTTCAGAGCTCCATCCCTACAGGTGGTTCAGAGCTCCATCCCCACAGGTGGTTCTGAGCTCCATCCCCACAGGTGGTTCTGAGCTCCATCCCAACAGGTGGTTCTGAGCTCCAGCCCCACAGGTGGTTCAGAGCTCCATCCCCACAGGTGGTTCTGAGCTCCATCCCCACAGGTGGTTCTGAGCTCCATCCCAACAGGTGGTTCTGAGCTCCAGCCCCACAGGTGGTTCAGAGCTCCATCCCCACAGGTGGTTCAGAGCTCCATCCCCACAGGTGGTTCAGGGCTCCATCCCCACAGGTGGTTCTGAGCTCCATCCCTACAGGTGGTTCAGAGCTCCATCCCCACAGGTGGTTCAGAGCTCCATCCCCACAGGTGGTTCTGAGCTCCAGCCCCACAGGTGGTTCAGAGCTCCATCCCCACAGGTGGTTCAGAGCTCCATCCCCACAGATGGTTCTGAGGTCCAACCACCAGAAAAAGGGTTAACAGAGTCTTTACGCTCATTATTTCGTCTCTCATGCACACGATGTTCAGAGTTAAGAGACACAAGTTGCATCTCAAGAGAACAACGTGATACAGGAATTCATGTCGAAAATATGTGTTGACCTGTCAATCACCTTGTAGCCCCGCCCTAAAGCGTACACTGCTTTATTGTCTGACTCTATGTGTGTTGGCACGTTGATGGAGATGTTTTTGTCGATGTGCAGGTCATTGGACCTGATTGGTGAATGTCCTTTCGTGTCACGTTAGTTCTTCAATGTGTCCTTTGTTCTCTCCGCACATCCTCGTACACTACGTCCTCATGTCCTCATTCCTAAGTACACGAGTTGTTTGGTCGGTGTGAAGATTGATTTCAGTGAGACGCCATCTGTGGAGGAGAGCCATGGTCACCAGGTCGTCAGAAACAACAAATGTTTAACTTCACAATGTGGAAATGTGAAGTTGATGTTTACTCGACTGTCCCCTAAAAGGACATAAAAAGGTCATTTCTCAGGACGGAAAGTGTCCCCGTCCACGTCCTCTCTGATCCAGTGGATAAAGGGAGTTATACTCAGCCTCCACCATGATGTCCTCATGTCCACCATGATGTCCTCATGTCATCATGTCCACATTTCCTCATGTCCACCATGATGTCCTCATGTCATCATGTCCACATTTCCTCATGTCCACCATGATGTCCACATGTCCTCATGTCCACCATGATGTCCACATGTCCACCATGATGTCCTCATGTCATCATGTCCACATTTCCTCATGTCCACCATGATGTCCACATTTCCTCATGTCCACATGTCCTCATATCCTCATGTCCACCATGATGTCCTCATGTCCACATGTCCACCATGATGTCCTCATGTCCTCATATCCTCATGTCCACCATGATGTCCTCATGTCCACCATGATGTCGTCATGTCATCATGTCCACATGTCAACCATGATGTCCTCATGTCATCATGTCCACATGTCCACCATGATGTCCTCATGTCCACCATGATGTCCACATGTCCACCATGATGTCCACATGTCCTCATGTCCACCATGATGTCCACATGTCCTCATGTCCACCATGATGTCCTCATGTCCACCATGATGTCCACATGTCATCATGTCCACCATGATGTCCTCATGTCCACCATGATGTCCACATGTCATCATGTCCACCATGATGTCCTCATGTCCACCATGATGTCCACATGTCCTCATGTCCTCATGTCATCATGTCCACCATGATGTCCTCATGTCCACCATGATGTCCACATGTCCTCATGTCCACCATGATGTCTTCATGTCCACCATGATGTCGTCATGTCCACCATGATGTCCTCATGTCCACATGTCCACCATGATGTCCTCACGTCCACATGTCCACCATGATATCCTCATGTCCACCATGATGTCCTCACGTCCACATGTCCTCATGTCCTCAGCTGTCCTCACCTGTCTCATCTGTCCTCACCTGTCCTCAGCTGTCCTCACCTGTCCTCAGCTGTCCTCACCTGTCTCATCTGTCTCACCTGTTTCACCTATCTCACCTGTCCTCACCTGTTTCATCTGTCCTCACCTGTTTCATCTGTCCTCACCTGTCTCACCTGTCCTCACCTGTTTCATCTGTCCTCACCTGTTTCATCTGTCCTCACCTGTCTCACCTGTCCTCACCTGTTTCATCTGTCCTCACCTGTCTCACCTGTCCTCACCTGTTTCATCTGTCCTCACCTGTCTCACCTGTCCTCACCTGTCTCATCTGTCCTCACCTGTTTCATCTGTCCTCACCTGTCTCACCTGTCCTCACCTGTCTCACCTGTCCTCACCTGTTTCACCTGTTTCACCTGTCCTCATCTGTCCTCACTTATCTCATCTGTGTAAGCACCGGGTGTAACCTGTCTCACACATTCTCACTGCGACATAATTAAAAACCTGTTTTAATCGTGAGTCCTTTAGAAGAGTGGACTTCCTCCTGTTGCTTAATGTGTGCTTTGTAAATTTTTGCATATCATCTTGTGATGGAGGGAAGGGAGGAGGAGGAGGAGGAGGAGGAGGAGGAGGAGGAGGGGTAGTGGGGAGGAGGTATAAAAGCAACTGGCCGAAGGAGTCGGAGCTAAGAGTGAAGGAGGAAGGACGTCTCAGATCTCTCTCAGCCTTACAGGTCAGTCATGGCTGGAGTGGGGATTTTTACTTTTACTTTATATTATGTTTTTATTTTTGTATTCGCGGTAAAAAAAAAAAAAAAAAAAAAGTCTCAAAGACACGGGGACAGTTTTGGATTAAAGTCCCAAAAAACGCACATGCTTGTACTCAGGTGACGCTTTTCCTGCTGTTGAGACCTTTGAGGATGATGTGTTCATTATCTCTGTCTCCGTAGCTAACCGTTCCTTCTGCTGCTCAGCAGGATGATGACTCCCGCTCTGCTCGCTGCAGCCCTGCTGCTGCTGCTCTCTGGGGCTCAGGCTCAAAGTAAGCCTAGAAAAAAAAATGTTTTATTTTATTTAAACTGAATGCAAAAATGTCCAAGAATCATATGTTATTGAAGTTATAGGATATTGTTCAGCCTCCTTGTTTTAATATTGGATTATTCCCAACTTTTTTTCCAGATCCTGGTGAGACTACCATCACGATCAACGTGACCAACTCGGTGACCAACGCCCCCAACAGGACCTTCAACACCTTCGTGTCCTTCAGAGGAATCCTCCTGGGCGCGATGAGGCGACTGCAGGACTCACACTCAGGCTTCACGTAAGATCACCACGCCAGCCGTGAACACGACTCGTGAACTCAAATTAATACGTTTAAAAATCCAAAACATCTGCACGCTCTCAGTTAAAACAAAATTTTTTTAAAGGGTCAGTTCACCAAAATGAACAATAAATAAATAAATAAATAACATACTTTGTCTCTCACCTGTAGTGGTATTTATCCATATGGATAGAGGTGATTTCCTTTGAGGTTGTCACAGTGTTAACCCTCTCAGGTCTGAGCTCATTTTCTCTATTTTTGCACATTTTCCTAAATTCACCGTTTCATATATTTTCTTATAACCTGACACCCAAGTGTTTCGTATAAAAATTAGCAGGAAATAAAGGCGGCTTTATGTAATAAAGGGGGTTAAATGTGTCCGAGAGCGCTGTGTTGAGACCCTCAACTCAGATTTTTTTAATTCTTGAAATCTCTAATGAAACCGTACCTTCACTCACTTTAACCAAATACTTTTTGGTGCTCGTCCCGCGTCTTGAACTCTCTCTTTCCCGTCGTCCCTGCAGGTTCACGTACACGGAGGACCCAAACTACGGCCCGTTCCTGGAGAGCGTGAACGGAGTGGCCGGATGTCAGATGGACCGGACCTACTGGGAGCTGCTGGTCAAGAAGACCAACAACGAGACCATCAGGCCGGACGTCGGTGAGTCTTCTGTCCCGCGGTCCGCCCGGCGTCTCGTTCTCGCCGCGAATCAGTTTGTGATCTCCGTTCTTTTGTGTGCAGGTATCGGGTGTTACATCCCGAGCGACGGCGAAGTGATCATCCTGAACTTTAACACCTACTGAAGGATCGGCGGCCGCCGCGAACCAACGCGGGAATCGAAAGCCTGAAAACCTGTTCCACTGTATGATTGTGTTTCTCAAACATTAAAGTTTTGGATCTAGGCGAGGCAAGTTTATTTATATCAACACATCAAAACATAATGCAAAAGAGTGCAAACAGTGTGTTAAATACACAGATGGTACCTAACAACTAACAGCTGACATTACTTTGTTTTGATTTCTGGATAATTACCTCATGGGAATACACCCACACCTTCCATTTCCTGCTTTGTAACCAGATACTTCCTCATGAAGATTTATTATTATTACCTCGGGTGTGTGATTACATACTCGTATTATACACTTGAACATGCTCTGCTTTACAGCATGAAATCTGTTTTTTTTTTTTTTTACTCTTATTTGCCCGTAAAATGATCTGTTTTTACATGAAATGACCGTAGATTTATCTAAACGAGGCTGAACAGCGCTACTACATCTGTTCAGATGCTATATGTAGATGTATATATCAAGACAACCTTATGTTCTTCTCCCTAAAAGTATATAATAAGTTTAAATTTTGTCAAGAAGAAAAGTCTCTGGCCACTTTAACCTTATAATTGTTCCAGCGGAGTTATGAATGGTTCATAAAGTTGATTTAAAAACTTGAGTCAGCTGTAAAAACTTCCTCCTGCTTCCGCTCAGTCTTTAGAATCTGGAGGACAAGTTACATAAATTAAAAGATAAAATTAGTTTGGCCTAAACATGCAAAAACCACCAGCAGGGTGCAGCGAGGCTTCAGATGGTATAAAGTTATCAAATATATTTAAAAGTATGAAATCTCACTTTTACTCAAATTAATACGTTTAAAAAGCCAAAACATCTGCACGCTCTCAGTTAAAACAACATTTTTTAAAGGGTCAGTTCACCAAAATGAACAATAAATAAATAAATAAATTAAAGCTGCAAGCTGGGGGCGCTGGCGGGACGCCGGCTCGCTCGGCCGAGAACGATGGACTACCAGTCAGATGTTTTTTTTTCCCGCATACAGTGCGTGACGCAGGAAATTACGCTTTACAAATACTTCACCGGTTCCTGTATCCGCTGTGTGGCGCTAGACGACACGCTCAACAACACGCATCATGCTTCTCTATGTGAAGTGAAGACCACGTCACGTAAACGTCATGAAAATCTGATGACATTTGTCACATAACGCTGATTTCCTTTCGCCAGTAGGTGGCGCTTTGACTTTGAGTGAAAATAGGCTTGTCGATATCCTCGGGCCCTTACTGTTATCAAGCGTGACGAGTTAGGGGCAGATTCAATGAAGTCCAGTTGAGTTACATGAGCTCGTTTAATGAGGATTCAGGTAAAATGGCCGCCACGCTACGGTCACGCCGTTCCGTGAAACGTAAAGCTTTTGATTCACAAAGGTCTTTAGATCATACTGATACTGACTTAAAATGTGTCTCATATTATTAATACCTCACCTCATTCAACACCCCTCACTCACCAGGAGATGGACACACACACACACACACACAACAAGCTTTTGATAAATTCTGATGATACAGCTCCAATAATGACCCACAGAAAATTTGGTATGAATCGGACCCAGCGTGTAGGAGGAGTTTGCAAGAATGTGTTTTTCACAAAATTCAAAATGGCGGAACATTTAAGTCGGCGGAGCTTAGGGGTCTGAGAGGCTTTTCTGTAGAACAGGTGGAGACGGACATGTGTGTAAAATTTCAAGTCAATCGGACAAACTGGCTGAGGGGCGTCGCCTGTCCAACTTCTAGGGGGCGCTAGAGAGACATTTTTTAATTCACAAATATGACAGCGGTGATTTCATTCATCCAGGTTTTCATACATTTTAATGGGATTTCCTTTGAGGTTGTCACAGCTTTAACCCTTTCAGGTCTGAGGTCATTTTCTCTATTTTTGCACATTTTCCTAAATTCACCGTTTCATATATTTTCTTATAACCTGACACCCAAGTGTTTCGTATAAAAATTAGCAGGAAATAAAGGCGGCTTTATGTAATAAGGGGGTTAAATGAAGACAGAATTTGGTCCTAAAGTCTGATTTTTGGTGCTTGAAATGGTTTCACAAAGTCTCATGTGCACAAAAGTACTGTAATATATGAATGAAATAGTAGATACATGTAAAAAGAAATGTCTGTTCCTCTACTTTCTCCATAGAGGCAAGAAAAGTGACATTTAAAAAGTTTAGACTATTTAGACCTAACCGAATCAGGTAGTTTTATTTAGCTGCTTTTATTCAACCGAAGTTATTTCCTGTGAAGACGGAAGTTTATTTAGTAATTTAACGAGCTGACGAGTAACTTTTTGTCAGATATACAAACGTACATTTAAAAACCCAACGATAATGTCAGCTGTTTATTCCCTTGGAAAAAAAACAAACAATAAAATCCACATGTGGAAGAGTATTTTATTCAGGTTCATGTTGTGTCCCCAAGCAGTCGACCTAATCTTCACCATTTTGTAAATTTCAGGATGATTCGCTCACGTGCACTGGGAATGTAACACCCGATACCTGCAATAAAAAAGGAGCCACGTAGTTTATTATAATCTGATTAACAGGAAAAGAGAGCGGTCGACAGACGTCTGCGGACTCACCGACGTCCGGTCTTATGGTCTTGCCGTCTGGAGTCTGGACCAGCAGCTCCCAGTACGTGTGGTCTTCATCGTTTCCGGCCACTCCGTTCACGCTCTCCAGGTACGGGCCGTAGTTCGGGTCCTCCGTGTAGGTGAAGCTGCAGGTTCGAAGGCATTGACACCCAACAAGTTACTTTCGTGACGAGAGACCCACGGATGCATTCGGTCGCTTTTATCAGGACGAAATTATTCTGTTTATTCTCCTCCAGCTAAGAACTGAGAAATCCACACCTGGATGGGTTTTGGTTGGACGTGGTTTAGTTCTCTGATATAAAACGGGTCAGTAAACGCCCCTCTGGTCAATTTAGAAGTTTTTACGTGGCTTAAAAAAAAAAAAGAGTCCAAATGAAACGAGTAAACGTCCTCACTAGAACACCAGTCCTCCTTTAATAGATTATCTTGATGAACAAAACCTGTACGAGTCATTAAGGTTTGTTTGCCACAGAGATTATTTTCTGCAAGAATCCAAAATCCAGCGGAAGAATCACGTTCTTCTTTTTGTTGAAGGCTAACTTCCTGTTGGCCACGTTAGTGATGTCATCATCAGGTAACGTTAGTGATGTCACACATCAGGTAACCTTAGTGATGTCACACATCAGGTAACGTTAGTGATGTCATTAGGTAACGTTAGTGATGTCATCAGGTAACGTTAGTGATGTCACACATCGGATAACGTTAGTGATGTCATCAGGTAATGTTAGTGATGTCACACATCGGGTAACGTTAGTGATGTCATCAGGTAACGTTAGTGACGTGACATTACCCAGTTTATTGTTAAAGGTGTATATTGAGTTGTTTGATACATCGTTATTAATAAGGGGAGCAGCTGTGTTGTATTTAGACCTGTAAGAATATTGTTTATTTTATATATTTATTATTTATTTATTTGTTGTTGGCATTGAAATAGTAAAGTATATAGTAGTGAGTTATTTTAACATTGCTGCTGAAGAAAGACTCTTTGTTTACATACGAATAATAAAGCAATGTCGATTCTTTTCTAATTAATCGCCTTTTTTCACAAAATAATCAAAAAGAACCGATAACAGTATCGATAAGAGTACTAGTATGGATAAGATCCTCACGGTAGCCCTCCCCAGGTGGGTGTGTATTAATTTATTCTGATGTAGTTTAGCCACTTTTTATTCCAATATGCCATGGGTGACCCCCCACAGGCCACATATGGGAAGATATCTTCCCCTAAAAACTGTAAATCCTTCACTCAATTTCTCCCTGAGCCAGAGTCGGTGAATCTTAAAGAGTTTCACTTCCCTCTCTGGTTGAACCGTGAACGTCTGCTGCCCCACTTCTCAATGTTTGGTTAGAGTTTAGCTCTACACGAGTAAATGTATTTCAAAGACAGCATTTCCTGTCCTGAGCACAAACGAACTCCAGAACGAGGGAATTAAAAATGCGTAAATTATTGAAAAGTGTTTTGTGAGACGCCAACGAATCACTATTACAGAGTCTGAGGTGATTTTTGCAAATGAAGGTCCATATTAATAAAAAAACAACCTGTTTGAAGTTGTGACTGTTACCTGAACTTAGCATTGGAGGCCATGAGTCTCTTCAGAGCACCGATCAGGATCCCTCTGTACGCCACATGCGTGCTGAAGGTCACGGGTTTGGTCTGCAGAAAGGTGTTCTCCACCACCACGTCAATGGGAACCGGTTCGCTCGCTGAGGGAAGATGTGACTTTCTGATATCCAGTAAAAATTAAAATCATTCTTGATTATGGTTTTATTTTCCGAAGCTTACTTTGAGTCAGAGTCGCAGTAAGCAGCAGCAGCAGCAGGGCTGCGGAGAGCAGAGCGGGAAACCTCGTCATGGCTGAGGCTGAAGCTCACTGTCGTGCCACGGAGTTTTATTCCGGGCATCGCTGTTTGCATACTGCAGCAGGGAGAACTGTGTTGATGTTAGATTGAAGAAAGCTGATAATGTTTTTCCACTGAGCCAATTCAAATGTCACCTCGAGGTTATGAAATAATATTTGCTCTGCAAAACGTGTTAAACTGCACGACAAACAATGACCTTCAAGAAAACTGCAGGATTTGTCAAGATGCTCCTCCATCGGCTCCCAGGATTGGTGTTTTGTTGAGGTTTGGTAAATCTCTGGCATGCAGGCATGACGTGGTGGTGGTGACTGAAGAGAGGTGTCAGGTGAAAACTATAGATTAAAGAGCAGTTAATATCACATAAGAACCATATAAATCTTAATATTTTAGAAGTATTTATTTGACTCAGGACCACAACTGTTCCCTAATTTTAACCAACTACTTTTTGTGCTTAAAGTTACTACAAGGAACTTTCATTTTGTGTTGATTTTGGAGCACTTCATCATGTTTTCTCCACTAGAAGGGCACCCTAGAGGGCACTTCATCATGTTTTCTCTACTGGAAGGGCACCCCATAGGGCACTTCATCATGTTTTCTCCACTAGAAGGGCACCCTAGAGGGCACTTCATCATGTTTTCTCTACTGGAAGGGCACCCCATAGGGCACTTCATCATGTTTTCTCCACTGGAAGGGCACCCCATAGGGCACTTCATCATGTTTTCTCCACTGGAAGGGCACCATAGGGGCACTTCATCATGTTTTCTCCACTGGAGGGGCACCCTAGAGGGCACTTCATCATGTTTTCTCCACTAGAAGGGCACCCTAGAGGGCACTTCATCATGTTTTCTCCACTAGAAGGGCACCCTAGAGGGCACTTCATCATGTTTTCTCCACTAGAAGGGCACCCTAGAGGGCACTTCATCATGTTTTCTCCACTGGAAGGGCAGCCTTTTGCTGTGTTTCTGTTGAACACCCCTTATTGCCCCCCTGAGTCCACGGTGACCCTCTCCATCCCCTAGTACAGTGGTTCTCAACCTTTTTGAGTCGCCACCCCCCAGAGTATTCAGGTTGGTGTTCGTTAGCCCGAGGAGTTGTCTAATGTGCTCCAGGCAATGTGGATGTTTTGATGCATTGTGTGACTTTTTCTCTTCCCGTGACCGGCTGGAAACCCCCCATCAGAAACTCATGTGCAAGTACACTTCGACTCACACGAATACACTTAATGAAATCTATTCTGAGGGAAATGATATATCTGGTACAGGCGATGGATGTAAAAATAATCCCCAGTCTAATGTATGTTATTTTTTTCTTAAAAAGTAATTTTATTTATTTACTATATTATTGTGTGTCCAGACCCCCAGGTTGGGAACCACTGCCCGAGTAGCAGACAGAGAGCAGAGGCAGAAGGTTTGTTTGTTGTACATGTGCGTGAAGTCTTGACTCATTCATGTTTTATCTGACTGATGTTTGTGCCGGTTATAATTTACGGCCCCGAACACGACTCTGAAATATCAGAAGCCTAAATGTGTTATGATATATATAAATGTGCGTATTGAGGAACCCACGATGCTGTCCGTGGTGCTGAAGTAGCAGACGGATTCGTATTCGCCAATTTTCCTTTTCCAATATTCTCTAAACTATCTAACATACTGTACTTATACAAGCTATTCTATTGAAAATGACCTGTTTTTTTTCTGTTTAATGTCCCAGTTGCTTGTTGTCAGCTTTGTGAAAGTGGGAGTCAGGTGCTGGTGATACTGATGCATTACCCGGACGATCAAAGTACTTTCATATCGTGGGAACAGCATCCATACATGATGGGAATCCGCCCTGTTAATAAGATAATACACCCTTTGATATCGTTCTCCCGGCTTGTCAGTGAGGTACTTTGCCAGCAGAGGTCTCTGTAGACCTCCAGGACGTTTCTCTATAGCCTGAGGGAATCTAAAAGGCTCTCTTTTGTTTAGACACTTCTAAAGCAATGTGTATCACTGCACTTCTCTGTAAAGCAAAATGCTATTAAATATAATAATCCATCATGTTTTGCACCAACCGCAATGTTTCTAATATCAACACAGCGGAATAAAATAAGAAACTTGGGATAAATGTTTGAATACCTGAACCTGAACCTTTTTCATTGATGAATGTCATTAAAGTAAATTTCCAAGAGTCATCTCGAACGCCTTTTCTTTAAGTTATTAAAATAAACACACTGTCTTTAAACTCACGCCAAA